>JAVQJF010108603.1:0-11678 GCA_036023855.1 Gadopsis marmoratus | reverse complement strand
GACTGTCAAACCATGGTGCGTTTTCAAAGCAACCACTTGAAGCAGCAGCTGTCAGTCTTGCCAGATGGAAACTGGGGATCTGGGTTCAGCTGATACATGTGATGCGTTTTCTTTTTTGTTTTTTTTGGCTGCTACCAGTCACAAATACTTGTACTGGTGTAAATATCGGTGGACTAAATCAGCTATCAGGGAGCGGTCTAAAAGAGCTTTTTGAAGGACGACTTGCACAATAATAAAGACTCTAAAGCTCTATATTTAAACTTGTAGAAGAAGTTGTTATAGCGGCTCCTTTTAAAGCAGGGTCAGGCAGGATTTTGCGGCGCTTGCACCCTCTCGCACAAGCTTTCTCACGTACTAGTCATAATCTTATGGAGCTTAGTGCTGTGTGACTAAGATGAGCATCAAACACGTACAGATGATTGCATTGTTACTGTCTGCTGTGGTAACGAGTGAGTCGGCCCTGTTTTCTGGTCCCCCACCTATGATGAAGTCATTCTGCAGTGCCCCAGATCCTCCTGCACAAAAGGTGGACATGGATTTAAAGTGCACTAATGTTTGAGAGGTGTAGAATTCACCAAGGTCACTGTTGGGATGGAAGTTACTGTTTGCAATGGATGACATTCTTTGGAGTAGGGCTTGATGTTGAACACGAATACGGTTTTGGTTCTTTGTCAGTGTAAGCATTACAGCTTTGATATCTGTCAAATACTGAAAGCTAGCATTAAGTGCATGCTCAAACTTGTAATATGCTTTACTTGGCCATCAGGGATTAAATCCTACAATGTGGTCTGAGAGCTACATGCAGAGATTCATGCAAGACTTTGATAGCAAGGATCTCTATCCTTGAAGAGACCATGCCATTGATTGTTACTTTTGACTTTATGCAGTAAACTCTGTGACACAGAAGCAGCTCCGTGGACGTTGCGCTCTTTTTGCTGACGTCTTGACTGTTTATGAATGTGATACATTCTTTCTGGGAGTGAGCTGTGCAGGAGGCGTGTGACTTGTACTGACAGAATGTGGAAGGGAAGCAGTTCACTCCTCTTTGGTTACCAGAATGTTTATTCAAGATAGTCTGCCTTAATCCCTTCAAACAACGGTGTCTGGCCCGTTTCACCTCCTATTATCGAGTATCATTGAAAAATGTTATGCATTGACACTTTATTTTTAAGGGGGTCTATATGCCTATTTGCTGGTCACATGATGTCAGAATTCCTAATGAACCAGTTACAGATGAAACCAAGTGACCCATTCTTCGGGTCATTTCTAGACTCGGTGCATCACTCAAAATGTTGTGTGGCTACTTTTTTAAAAAAAAATTTTTTTTTCTCTAATGCCTTTACCAGAAAGCTTAATTATGGATTTCCTGCATCAACCCAAATGCAAAAACGGCATTTCATAACCACAATGCAGAGCAGATGTGATCAAATAAGTAATCCATCTCCCTACTGTAGTTACAACTGTTGGCCGTATTTTCCACCAAGGCCAGATGGAATTCCATTTTGCTCATTAATGCTGCATGTCTTACAATCTTCCTATTACCAAAACCATTTTATTACAGTCAAAATCATGCAAGATTTGTCCAAAGATGCTGTTTAGACTTTTTTTTTTTTTTAAAGACTCTAAAACATTTAATATGAAAACCTCCTAAAGGGAAGCAAATACAGAAGATGTAGGTCTAGCTGGTTCAAGTTGTGGTTTTACATTGGAACGATTCTCGCAGAACTTCTATTCAATTATTGATCCAGTCCAATGCAAGCAGTTTGGTACCAGTTAGCCAGTTCTTCCCCTCCTTTTTAGTCTGCTCTGGAGCCAGATTCAACCACTATGAGCACACCATTACCATATTCATATGCAACTATCCTCAGATATAGAGATGTTCTGAGCATTTCAGGGCATTTTAATGACTCAACATCAGCTCTATGAGCCCAATACATCTTGGATTCTTTGTTTGTTGTAACCCACAGTGCTGCCTGTCTGCTTCCTGTCTGAAACAATTGCTCAGTTTAAAAACCCGGCCTGTTTCCCAATGCATACCTTTTTTGTGAGCGGGCAAACCAGGCAGCAGCGCAACCAGATAAATGGCGTATGTAACAAATCCAAAGTCAGTGGTCCATGTACTAGCTTCTTGAAGCTTTCAACCACATCATAGCTTTCAGTCTCATCATATCATTGACCAGGATTCGGTGTATGGCCAGAGAAACATGACGGACATGAGGACAATTGCATCCAACGCCAGACACCATCTTTGAACAGAGGGGTTAGGATGCTTTGGTTTAAGAATTGCATCAGGTACACTTAGTTGCCAGTAAATATTGTTCACACCCATTATCAACATGTAATCCATACGAAATGCTCGTTAGCTTGTTTTTTCATGGTATTCTAAATCTGCAACCAAAATGTGATTGGCTCGGTCTAAGTGATAACATTTTTTTATTTTCAGAAGAAACTGAAAAGGCTATTTTGTCTTCCAGTGTACCCTATTGGGAAAATTTGCCTTATTACATTCCTGGCAGTGTGACTGATGAAACAGTTTAGCCCTAATTTGAACTTTGAGAGGTTTTGTTCATGATGACCGCAGCTCGACACCACGGTGATGCTCTTCTCTCCACAGATGTTAGCACAACAGTACACTAAACGGAATATTGTAGAAAGTCTGTGATACAGGCTATATCAAGGACAGCAAAGGTGTGTTTGTCCAACATATCTAAATTGCTTTATTGAATTTCAATTGACTGGGGTTCACCTACACCGACATAAAAAGGCTCTGCAGTGCAAATCTTCTTGTAACAAGTGTACAGTGTAAAAGGTTAGACATGTGAAGGCCTACCAGTGCAAACGACAATGATGTGGAAGCACAAAAAGAGCGGCGTTAAATTCCATACACAAATCTGTGTTTGACTTTCATCTTACAAATTTCCCACATGAATAACTCGGCTCTAACATCACAGGACAAAAGTAAAAATGCCTATGAAGTGTCATTTGACATGCACCGCTAATTTTATTCTATCCTACATCAAGGAAACTATTAAAGTTCTTGCCAGACTATTTCCCCTCACATTCAAGAGTTAACACAATACATTTGAACCATTCATCACATCTTTTCAACTTTTTCATGGGCTGTGGAAATGCGCACATTTTTTTCTAAGTCCATTATTTGCTGATCTGCTCTGAATCACATTGATAAGAGCCTGATTAAAATGAATGGTGACAAAGTCTACTGTACAGCCATGTTGACAGACCTTCACTGTGTGAAACACAATGAGCACAATGAAGGTCTTAAAGTCATTGCACGCATTTATTTTCTTTTAACTCTGTTTCAGATCGGACTGGGAATGTGATGGAGGAGTTTGGGCGTCTGTATGAGCAGCAGTATGCAGTGGCTCTCTTTAACAATGTTCGCTTTGACATAGAAGGAGGAGGTGGCCCACAACCCCAGCTGCTACACCGCAAGGTAAAACATCCTCTTCGACCAGTCTGCAAGACTCTGAGCACAGACTTCATATTCTGCATTAACTCATAGGACGTCTAAACAACCTGCCAAAATATTTCCCAATTTCTATTTAAATACACAACTGACCACAAAAGTATGTAAACTTGGTTCTGCCATGTAAGGAAAAAGGAGCTGAAATGTTGCGAGTAACAAAGTACCAGTCGGGTCTCTCCTCATCCATTGTTCCACACTCACCGGGGACAGCAAGAGGTGAGGAGAGGAAGTCCAGCTGCCCCGGGAGCAGAGGAGGAGCAGGGAGCGAGTGGGCTTTATTTTTTTTTTATTTTGCTTTTATTTTTGCCTTGTAGGCACAGGCACAAGTGAAATGGTTAAAACTAGTAAATGTTTTTTTTGTCTGGGGGTGAAGTGTTTTGTTTTTTTTGGTTGTTTTGTTTTTTGTGTTTTTAGGGGCAGTGAGTCTGGAAATGGTTTAGTAGCATGAAGTGTCAGGGTGGCGCATCAACAAGTACTGGTGCACGCCTAGCCACAGACGGGTTGTACACAGAAATTAGTTTTGACGCACACAATTTGGCGGCTGTGTATTCTGGCCTCTTTTAGACTTTGAATCTGATCATTTTAACTTAAAGATCAGGTGGTTTCCTAAGTTTTCATTCATGTATCCTCTTCTTGGCAGAAAAGGTCTAACTGACCAATCTTTTATTTTTTTTTTCTTCATTGAAGAAAGACGCACTTGGCTGTGGCTAGAAGTGGCTCTTCTACGGCTCTTGTGTATAAATACTTAACACTTCATGTATCAAATATGCTATTGGTACTGAAAATCGGGGGCCAAACATTTTTTGCGACTTGTATCAAAACAATTGAAGCAATACCTGAGCCCAGTGCAGCAACACTACTCTGCCCTATATAAGGCAGGATGGCGTTTTTCTTTAAAGAACATAAAATGTTATTAAAATACACGTGGCAACAAAGAAGGTTCATCCTTTTCCTGGTATATACAGTATTTGACTGATGGTGTCTGGTGCTATGGAGATGCTGGGGAACTTCCTATGTTGAAATCGGCTTTATTTTATTTTTCCGACCTGCCTGTGCAGTGTACTGTCATGACCGTGTACTTTTTGTGTCTTCTCCCACAGATTCCTCTGGCAAACAAGTCCATCTTCTCTGGCTCACTTTTTCAATACCTGGAGGAGAGCAAGAAATGGAGGAACCGCTTCCTCTTCGTACCAGACTCCTACAACATCAACTACTATGACAACAAAGCGGTGAGAGGAAAAACAAACTGTCTGTACAGTCTGTTTTCAGACGCTGCTGGTTTGATTCACTAACATGTTAACTTTGCGCTCTGTCTTATATACCAGTCCCACGACCGACACCTCCACCCCAAAGGAAACATCGACTGTGCTGGCTACAAAGTTCTGACCTCTATGGAGCAATACCTGGATCTGATCAGCAACAGTCTGCCTGGTGAGGAGGAGAGCAGAAGCTGAAGTTGCAACAAATTTTACTCAAGATTTGTTGGTTTTTTAATGGCCAGAGGTTTTAGAAAG
The DNA here is from genome assembly GCA_036023855.1 of Gadopsis marmoratus. Lineage (NCBI taxonomy): Eukaryota > Metazoa > Chordata > Actinopteri > Centrarchiformes > Percichthyidae > Gadopsis > Gadopsis marmoratus. Next base: position 6,677 of record JAVQJF010108603.1, on the reverse strand, counting down.
CAAAATATATTTTTGAATAGTTGTATTTTTGTCTGGATGGAAAAGCTTCTAATGACCTCATCAATCAATCATAAGGCACTACAATTCTCAGCTGCAATGCAGGATTGTAATTAACGTTCATTCATGATGAGGTTGATCAGGTGGCATTTCTGCTGATCGCCAGTGTAGACCTGATTTTTTTATTTGTAAGCATATACTTGGGTTGTAAAGCTCTGAAGAAGTTTGGGAGTTTAGTGTAAACTGAAACATAGGAAGGAATGATAGCAGGAAAGGGGAATAGAGCTACAGTGTTTGTAGGGCGGAGGCTGCTTACCTAAATGTCCTTAATCCTTTAAAACATGAGCGAGAACTGGTTGTGTTTGAACCTGCCGCAGGCTGCTCAGAACACCACTGGGTCACACTACCTTAATTTTCCTTGTGTAAATCCTAACCACTTATCTTGCCAAGTAAGGCAGATATATCTTTCCTGTATTTGGTTTGGGTGGCAGATAGTGTGCGTTGCTACTGCACATTGTCAGCAGGTTAGTGGAATGGGACATATTATTCCAAGCATCCTTTTAAACCTCTTTTTTTTTTATTTTTTTTTTCGCTGTTAAGTCAAAGAGTCTCCCTATGACATGCAAGACCAGAGTCAGGCGACCCAATGGGGCTATTGTGCTTGCACATTTACTGCTGGCCGACCGTTGCCTGATGGTTTAAAGATGTGTTGTGCGTTTTCATCAAACATGTTAATGGACAAAAGTTTTGTTAGTTTGACTAAAATAGCGTTGTGTTTTAAAACTTTGCCTTCCATAGATATTCCTCTGGCATGGACACAGAAGTCCTTAGCTGGGCAACCCCACCTTGTTAAAACATTCAAGCAGAAACTCTGTGCTAATAGAACTATAAATGCATATATAAACTGGAACTGTTGACACACACTCTCGCACTAGTGACGCAGTTCGTGAACTGCGAGCCAACCCACTCTTCTCGAGCAGCTCACTGTGGGAGCCAGAGGGTGAATATTTCTGGCCTTGCTCACAGAATATTCAAACAATGTTCAAGTCAAATGTGGAGTTATTAACTATAATGGCTGCATTCCATTTAGTTGTACTAGTACAGGGGGTTATGTTGGTGTGTACATGCTGGTTCACAATATCAAGTTACTGGTTGCACATGTCAAAATGTCCACCATGATTCTATTTAATAAACTGCCTAAACAGCCTGACAAGTCTGAAACTGCTAACTGAATAGCAATCGCATCTTTTACTTCTATTTTGCATTTTTAAACATCTTTATATCATAAATATGTGGATATTCAATTCAGCAAAGACATGCTTGTTTTTTTTCATTGTGTATAATATCGGTCTCGGGTAACTACACTGATGCTAAATTATGTTTTGGAAGGATGCATGCCAGAGAAGCTTTTGCATGACACATTTTATTTGGGTTGTCCAAAATAACTGGGTTTTGATTTTGACTGCTCTTCAATATAATCTTCTGTGGGTTTGATGAATGCACAGCATCCATTCGGAATGCTGGACCTGCTGAAGACAGCATTAACTTTTAAATGCATGTAAAGACATTCTTCATTCATTACAGGAGATATAGAGTGTTGTGTGTTTTTTAGGAGACATCCAGAAAGTTCAATGTAACTGCTCAGAGTGCTTTATTTACTTTCTTTCTTTCTAGGTGTGCAGGCCAAAGTGGGAAGTTCACCCTTCCTAAAGTGTGCCACCCAGTTCCCTCTGATCCTCTGGCACCCTTACGCCCGCCATTACTACTTCTGCGTGGTGTCGGAGAAAGAGCAGCAGAAGTGGCATGCTGTCCTCCAGGACTGTGTCAGACACACCAATAATGGTGAGTCCTGCCAACTAATGAGCCACACAAATTCCTACACACACAGGTTTATACATGCACGGACAACACAACAAATGACTAAACACCATGAACTCAACAGCTTATCTGACTAGTGACAGGTAATTATACTAGTGCTCCCAATTAGTTGGTGATATGTGTAGCACCCTTTTTGTTTCATTTTTTTTAAATGAGAAGGTATAAAACGTAAACGTAAAGGTACAAGGCACCAAGATACTTTAGAATTCATGTTAATAAAGAAGAGCCTACCCCGATGCTGTGGGGCAGGTTTATGGGATAAATGTGGGCATGTGTCCTTTTGGTTTAGTCTGTGGCTGTTCAGGGCTACAAGCTGAAGAGAGTGGCTCGAAGTCGCCCCACAAGTGGCCTCAAGAACAGTCTGTGGCGATAAAGCAAATGAACAGACGGCAAATTGCAGATATTCGGTCTCGCAGAGACACTTTGTGACAAATGGAGATGCAGTGAGAAGAACGCCCTCATCCTGGACCATTGTCTTCAGGTTTCTGTATTTAGCACCAAATGAGTTGACGCGTGATAAGAGCTCTGTGTGCACATGAGGAATGGAAGTGGTACCTTTTCTAAAACCTTTTTGGTTATTTCAGCTTGTAAAATAATACCTGGTGATGCAACCGTCCCCTTGAATTAGCAAGTCTTATCATGTTCTGCCCCAGTATTGTTCCAGTTTTAGCCAGTGCATCATTTCTTGGTGTTTTTGTTAGCTTGTCCAGCCCCTCTCCAACATGAAGCCTTGTATTTTTGGAAACATTCTTGAGGATGTGATAAAGTAACATTTTGGATGCACTTTTCTTTGCACTCTGTATCATGTGTCCGAACTGAGGAACTGGGTGTATTGACCAAACATGGTTAGAAGGCAAGAAGACCCTCTGTAGTCCTCCTCCTACCTAGTGGGAGCCCATTGAACATAGCTGACTCCAACAGAGGTCATAGCTGTTTTCCGGAGCACTGATATACTTGCTTTTATCTATGCGTTCACATGTGCATGATGGATCGTGCATTCCTTTTTGACGCTTTGGTTGCAATTAAGCACATAAGCAGTGGTGGCAGTATATCAGGTTGTGTAGTAAGACAAATGGTAAATTTGTGTGTGTGGCCACCCAATTCAACAACGTGTGTACACGCCAGTGGTGCTACAGTTTATCCACCAGACCTGCACTTACATTCTCAGACAGTTTGTTGTTATTGTAGGGTGGAAACCGAAATGGACCAATAGGGGATCGGGACAGAGCTTGGTGTGTATTGATAAATTAGTACTGAGCGTAGATTACCAGGTACAGCTTTGCAGCATTGCAAACAGTGATTATACGTGAGGTACGTACAGACAGAGCCAGAGGAACTGCATGAGTGGCATTCTGCTCCATTTTCTAAATTTCAGACTTATTTCAGGACGTTCACACATCCAACATTCAAGGTACTTGCGTACAAAAAGCCTCAATCTGGGACCTTCACACTACCCATTACAGTCCTACATGGCCATCTCACAGAACCTGGACGTTAAAGTCATACAAGCGTTCATAACATTGGTTACAGGTAACAGGGCGGAGCACTTTTTTTCTTTCCACGGTAAATGCCGCAAAGAAGATTGCCACCACCTGCTATTTTCAACATTATTACCAGAAGAAAAAATGTCTGGGTTTCCCTGAGATGAAGGGCGTGCTTAAAATCTAATATTGACATGCAATAAAACCGAATCACTTTTCTGTAATATCTGCACATGACCACTATGGTGCAAAGAATCTGCAGGCCTGTGACAGGAAATTAACTCTGAGCTCCTGCATGAAGGTCGAGATGCACTACATGCACAACTGTCGACCTCCGCACCCTCACTGCTTCCTGTTCCTCAATATAAACATATGTAATTCCTTGAATACTGGGCCACTAAAATGGCGACGTTATCAGTATGTTTGCGGTCACATGACGCCAGCAAAGAAAACCAAGTAATGGTTAGAAATATTCAAAACATTTGTAAGTTGTTAGTGTTCAATGGTAGGAGGTTTTGGTACAACCATTTGTTTCTCGTTTTCAGCTATTTGTAAAAGCTTGGTCGTGTTTTCAAGGGCACACAGCTCCCCACGCCTCTGCTACCTGAAACCGTTGCTTTGAACTTTAGACTTTAGTTTCTTTAAACCAGCTTTGTGCTTTGACAACGTTTCTTTGTTTTCTTTCATGTCGTGAATCCATGTGCAGTTTAAACATGTAATACAGCTATGGCGGCAAGTCAGAGCTGCACTTCGCCTGATCAGTGTTATACAGTGATGTGCATCGCTTCCTTGGTAATTAAGCGATTTTCATATAGTGCCAGAGGCAGTGAGTGGCTGTTACAGTGTAGCTTAATAGCACATTCTTCAGACTGCACTGTCCCAAGTCTGCTCTCTATTATGGTTTTCCTTCTTTAGATGCGTTTAGTCTATCTAGCTCTGACCGTTTCGCTTCTGTGATCTTTGAAATATCGCAGGGACAAAAAGCTGAGACTTTTTTAAAACTTATATTTTCAGTCCTAAACCTTGAATATGAAAAGGTTTTAGGTTTTCTCACCTCCATAAGCAGATTTTTATTTGTTGGTCTGTGTAAGTTGTGAGGGAAGGGGCATTGAGGAACCTGAAAGAGGAAATGGCACCAATAGTTTAACATGCTTGAGCCATGACAAAGGCCAGCTGCATGGAGTCTGAGCGGCTGAATGACTCCATATGTTTTCCGTGTGCCACACAGAGAAAAGCTTCAGGGACCTGCCTCTTTAAACCAGGTTTCACCCCAGGTCAACAATTGTTGTTGAATCTTCTTCACATAAAGGGTTCTGTCGGTGTATGATGGTGCAGTGTAGGGCTGGGTAAACCTACTCGAGGGTACCCTGTGTCTCTGTGCAGTAGCTATCCTGTCGTATTCAATTAAACACATGTTTATTCATATTGAATTCTGATGCCATTAGTTCAAATGTAATTTAATTAACAACTTTCAATAATCCATTAATGGTTTAGGTCATTCACCAAGCTAGAATTTCATCACAGGCTCCATCTGGTCAAAGCTGAATGTTTGCCACGTTTTTTTCTATTAAATCTTTTGTAAGTTGAGTGTCTTTTGTTTTGTTTTTTTAACTGCTGGTTGGACGAAACAAGGAGCTTGAAAACTTCCTTGTGGAGTAAACGATCACATTTTTCAACATTTTCTAGTCTGTTCATTAAAAGAATAAAGGTGTTGAGACTGGTCCCTCGACAAGGCAAAGCCTCAAGATCAGGAAGTAATGTAGCCACCACCACAGTGCCCTAAGCATGGAGCCCCCTCCAAAAACATTTAGTTAATCACGTCCACGTCCTCAACAATCTCAACAAAAAGAAAGGTAGCATTACTGCTGTTCTACTATGAATGCAAAGTAAGGAGAATAAAAGAAATATGTAGCTGAAGATGCAGACTATAGGGTGCCCGTTCTGCAGCATTCAAGTTCAGTTTTATATCACAGCGGTTTCATCTCAAGGCTACGATTTTTAGCCACGAGTAAAATATTACTTAAGCACAACAGTTTAGAACGAATCTTTTGACGGCAGCCATGAGAGGGAACTGCAAGACAGCCGACCAAAATTTCTGACCTGCCATAGATCCATTCAGTCGCCCGAGGACCTGATCGCTTAGGTGAATACTCAGGAGATATGACTCCCCTCAAACTGCACCCCATATAAAAACTGGTTTTTAAAATTAGGTGGATTAATGCATACAATGTGTGCCTGGCTTTAGTGCGAGGGGTTGTTCAGTGTAACCTAGTGGTGAAGGAATCCTGAGTTTCCATTGGCAGCCATGTTTGTCTGCAAAAGCTGAACCCTGAGCTTAACTCTGTAGTTTGACTTGGCTGGTGCAGTTTGGTTGGAGCAGAAATGTACTGTAGAGGGGAGAAGGTTCCATCTGGACTCAAACCAGGGAGGCGGTGGTTATGTACCCTCCCATTTTTCTCTCTTTGAATTGAATGCATGTACTCATGCGTGTAATGTATGGTAGGGATGGTGTGGATACATCCCCACCAATATTAACTGCATATGCGTTGCAATAAAATACTTCAACTTTACAAAGGGTTAATTCCTTCATGTTCTATTGGTGTTTGTTGGCTTTGTTCTGGTCTCTTTCACATGCAGCGCCGTGATTGCCGGCATGCATTTTGGATCAGAGGAGAGAGCTTGATGCAAGAGCACAAGACAATCCAGGCAGTCTAACATTAACGGAAAACATAGTTGGCTAGAAAACTAAAATATTGTGACTATAATGTGCACTGTAAGGTGATTTTTGTGCCATTACTTTGACTTGGCTAACACTGTTATTATTCTTATGTTGCCATTATACCTGTTGGCCAAACAAGAGGAACTTTAGTAATTCCTTTTTTTTTTTTTTTTTGTTTAAATTTTGTTCCTGAAAGTAGAATTTCAGGAAATGTAATGGGGAAAAATTCCCAAATGTTCTGGGTTAGCACACCTAGACCCCCGACCAAATTTGTCTCTCCTCCACTTTCCAAATCGTGTGTAATGAAGGATTTCTCTATGAATCGGGTTCAATGACTATGAGGAGTTGGTGCTAATTGAAAATACAGATGGGTGTAAATGTACCCAATGCGTTGATGAATTTTTTTTTTTTTTATTTTCTGTCTAAAAGTCAAACTCTTGTTAGCCATCTCTTAATGTACACACCCTATCGCCAGGATTTGGTTGAGACCAGTTTTTGACTCGCTCTTGAAAGAAGCCTCGGTTACATCTAGAAAGGTACAAGTGATGTCTTGTGACGCTTTTTTTTTTTTTTTTTTTTTTGTGGGGGGTTAAGTTGGGGGG
>JAVQJF010108600.1:0-22041 GCA_036023855.1 Gadopsis marmoratus | reverse complement strand
CATCACATCACCCCGATCCTGGCTTCTCTCCACTGGCTCCCTGTTCGATTCAGAATTGATTTATTTTTATTTATTTTCAACTTGCTTTTGTTTGCTTTTTAACTTTCAATGCCTTCTGTGTTGTTGCTTTCTGAGTATCCTGTCTCTTGTTGTCTGTTCAAGCACTTTGTGAACTTAAATTGTTATTATTATTATTATAATAGTATCAGTCCTGACCTAAAGTCTAACAACTTGCAGAAGCAGCCAGTTACATTTATAGCAGGGAGGGGGCGCCCACTGTTGTCGGGGGGAGGGCTGTTTCCCAGTTTCCTCTCCGGTGATGATGATGTAGAGCTGGGAGCTGTGCAGGGCATGCGCAGGCGTAGCTTAGCTTAGCTAGCGTTCTCCCAAACACTCAACAAGTCGCCGCGGGCTCGTCCCATGCAGCTGAGAGGAAGCAGGAGAAACCACACCGGCGTCCAGTGCAACAGAAGCGGGTCGACAGCTGTCGGAGCAGCCTCGAAGACTTTATCCAAATGGATGATTTAAACCCACTTCGTCTCCTTCCAGTGCTTTTGACTCTAGAGCTGCTGTCGCTTTCTAACGGGGCAGGATCGAGTAAGTTGTGCCACCTCAAGAGCTCTCACGTTTTTCCTCTCTGTCCAGGTTGAAATGGCTCGACCGGGCCTGTAGACTTATAAGGAGCAAAAAGCCGGGTTGTGTTGGTATATTTAACCTGCCGAGGGGCGAGGGGCTAACTTAAAGTAACGCAGTGATGTTGAATAAAGTTAAGTTCTGAATGTCATTTCATGGCACATGTTCATGTTAAGTTGCACATATGCTCTGAATGGGCAACAAATGATGAAAGTGGAAAATTGGTAACTTTGGTGGTGTGTCTGATTTATTAGTAGGCACTGTGACCTTTTGTAGGCAATCTAATGTGTTAAGTGTCCACTCCCATGCTGTGGACATTATAGTTGTCTGGTAAGAACAGTACCTTTCTAAGTTAGTCATATTCGATGGGAACGGGCTGGGTAGAATGTGACGCATTTCACTGAGATAGGCATATTGCAGTAATATCCAGCACAAAGAAGGGTGGGCAGCAAGTGCAAACTTTCCTATGGGAGGGAGGGAGGGAGGGGTATATCCTTCCTGAGCCTCTTCCTGTTTCCTCCTGAGACATAGCTTTTGTTCTACACTGTTTGCCTACAGCGCTGGATGTGGAAACGTTGTGTTGAGGTAATGGATGTGCATAGACTTGGACTGGAATAACATTCCTCACTCTCACTCTACGTTCCACAGGTGCCAAGCAAGAATGCCCTCTCGAAATAACTCCATCCAGGATGGTGATACAATACCAAAGCAGAGGCCACAATGCAACATGCAAGGAAACATCTACGGACTCCGCAAATCTCGAAGGAGCTATAACCTGGCAGTTTCTGTCAGGCAACACAACTATCAGCACACAATGGTTCGTTGACACCCATGAAGACTGGGACCCAAGGTTCGCTTGTTCGGCGACGTTTAAAGGAATTGGACCGTGCCAGAAAAAGTTAAGCTTCATGCGCTACAGTATGTATTGCTTTTGTACTTTCACTGTCATCAACTTTAAACGTGTTTCTCAGTTTTCGGGAACTCTCCTGACTCTGTTTCTCACCCCAAAAAATGAAACCCCAGAAACACCAGACGGTGTCTCCATCCGTCACGTGGACAACATGAGCTCAGTGGTGGAGGAGAGAGCGTTCCAGCTGCAGTGTGATGTTACCAACGTTGCTCCGGCACCAAACCTCACTGTGTGGTGGTACAAAGGGAATGAAACCATCAAACCACTTACCAAAGGTGGGGGATCTTACTTTACACATGTCCTACCTTGTTCTCCTTCTGTGAGGCCAAGGAAATCTACCCATGCTAGTCTAACTTGTAGCTCAAAGCAATACAGTGTCGACAGACATGTGCTAACAGGAAATATAATTTCACATTCATTAAGAGGAGCTGTTATGTAAGACAAATTGGAACTGGTATTCACAGAAGAGGTAATGACTACAGATACATCGCCCCAAAGTGCATTCATTGAGATGATAAACTGCAGATAAGTGCGAACATCTGAAGTTAACTTTAATATTCATTGGGTATCCTCGTTCCTCAGCTTCATTTTTTTATTAATCAGATATTTGCTCATTAAACAACCAGTATGACTAGTAGAGAATTATCTTCTGTACTGGGAGGGACATTTGTTGGCGCGATAAATGTTTTTATCACCGACTTGATGTGACACCCAAAAGACAGGCCGCAACATCGCTTTTTTCTCACCAGCTCTTATTTGCAACAGTGTTTGACTCCTTACAGACAAGTCTGTTCTCATCAATGTAAAGACAAACACTGCTTTGCCTGATAAAATATTCCCTGTAGTACTTTTAGTGTCCAGCAGTGTGTAAATGTCAAATCAAGACATCGGTTTATGTGGGCGGAGCAGAGAGTGAAATACTATGTTGGCAACCCAAAAGAGTCATATTTCACCGTCATCATCTCTAAAACGGATTGTTAAAATTGAAGAACATTTTGAATTTCTGGTGCAAGACATTAGAAAGTATCAATCAAACACAATCTCCTTTTTTGTCTTTTTCTCTGTATTTCCCCCCCAAAAATGAATTTGTCCATCAGGCTCACTGCAAGTGACCGGCTGCCTGCCTGAGAACAGCACAAACTGCGACATCAGTGTGATCCGGTCCCCGGTGAATGTGTCGTCCACCATCAACATCACTCTGAACAGAAAGCACAACGGAGCAGAATTCAGATGTGAGGCTAGGTTGGACCTTGGACCTGAGGGACCACAGCCTCCTCCAAACATGATGTCCAGTCCTCTCAACATCACTGTCTACTGTGAGATCCCACTTACATTTGCTGCTCAGCAGTCACGATTAAGACAACCCTTTCCTTGTAGTAATAAATTGTGAAAGTACACGACAAAGTGTAAAATGTTGTATGGTAATTCCTTTGTTGTCACGGTCTGTGAATATTCTTTTACCTCATGCTCTGTTTGTCATGATTTCTCAACAGATAAGCCCACCATTAACATCTCAAAGCTTCCAACTACAATCCCAGTGTTCAGAGGGTACCCCGAGGAGCTTGTTTGTGAAGCTGAGGGTCACCCACCCCCAAAGATCCAGTGGCTCTACAGCCCAGACAAAATGCTCAAAGTGTCTGGAGACACACTCACCGTGTTCGAAGCAGGCCTCTACAACTGCAGCGCTTCCAATGAAGTTGATTCCATCTTCCATGAGGTTGAAGTGATTTTAAAAGGTAACAGCACTCTTAACCTAAACTCCGTTGTGACATTTGTAGAAGAAAATATGCACATGCTCCTGTAAAAATCTATGATTGATCTTCTTCCTAAATTTAATGTGCCCCAGTGGTGAAACCAGATATCTGGCAGAAAGGTTTGAAGCCAACAAATTAAAAGTGTGTCTTCAAAAAGTATGAAGATGTCATACTTTCAGTTTGTTTAGCACCTGGCTGATAAAAGCACAAGGTTGGCCAGCATTTTGTTTCATATTGTGTGCAATATTAAGTAACATTTTAATATTTTTTTATAGGTTTTCTGAGTTTAAAATGAATTTGCGTGCAATAGCTGAAGCTAGCGGTATCCTCTTGAGCCACCGATAAGACACACAATGAATAGAAAATATGAACCTTATGGCAGGACAGTCAAGAAAAAAAAATATATACATACATACGCACACTCCACTCCTCTCCCCATGTACAAACTGTATCATACTTTTCATGGGTTTCTGCTGCTCAAAAGTTTATTTTACTTTTGAGAGGTAGTACTAGTGCATATTAAGTCAACAGAGTTATATTGACATCATCGTGCTCTGGACAGCTTAAATAAATATGTTTAAAAACACAAACAAACTTTAAATAACAGAGCAAAAGCCCAAACGACTTCCATGAGGATTCTATCCAGCGACATACATTTATTTCAAAATGGCTCTGTGTGATTTGTCTGAGCGGTACAAAGACAAAAGGCAGAAGGCCAGTGGAATAGTTGGAGCTTTGGGTAAGTTTTGTTGAGCTTCTTCTTTTACAAAGACTTGTTTTCTGTTATCATCAGAAGTTCTTCCATGTTATCGCAATGATCCTATCTTCCTGTCTTGTCTGAGGGTAGGTCACATGTTATAGTTGTAAGTAGATAACTAGCAATCATAACTTTATATTTGTCTGCATCCAAATAGTAAAGTGCATCCTCATTGATCCTGCAGTAGAAATTGAACAACGGAGACGCTTGTATTTATAGCAGTTTTATTTTGAAATCCTTAAACATTAATATGTTGCTTGTTTCATTGATTTACTTACAGAGGACTACCTCCCCCTCATAGCTGGATTTGTGGCTGTCACAGTAGTTGCCATCTCCATCATCTTCCTTTTCATCTACTCGATCTACTACAAGAACACCAGAATGCGCCGCTACAGTCTTAAAAACCCCAAACTCAACACCCACAATGGCAACGTAGCTCACAACGGCTGGGACCTGCAGTTTCCTATGACCAAACTGTCTTAGCAGCACATCTGTTGATTGCATAGAATGGATAGCTGACCACTCTGAATGAGCTGCATCTCTCCAAGAGAATCTACAGTGTCAGCAGCCTCACACTGATTGTTTGGAAATCTCATTATCATTCATCCAAACACACACGGTCAGCCTCACATTTATTTTCCCACATATATTATTTACCCTTCATGGAATAATCTAATTACAAAAAAATAGCAACTTGGCTTGAGATGCACATTTTTTTATATCTACTACTGGATTGTACCTGTTTTCACTGGACAGAAAGAGGAGGAGGAGCAAGGACTCAAATTGTGGCCCTGACTTGCCAGAGAAACAGTTTGGATATTTGTTCAACAGCACAAAGCGAATTTGCTGATCGGTGTTTTCTTTTAATTTTAGCCCCCGTAACTTTCACTCCAACTCAGATCTCTGTATGCAATTATTTTACAAACCGAGCATGCATTTAAGAAGTGGTGACCCTGAGGCTGCTGTGGTTTTAACACACCCACACAAGATGCATCTTTCTCAGTGTTTTACTGGCCCCTTCGAAGGTGTGACATTGAATCTGTGAAAAAGGAGACCAGTTTTGCTCAATTTCTGGACACTTGCTTATGTATACTTTTATTGCGCTCCATTTACTATTCTTTGCAAGCCACTCTGCACTCCTTTCTGAGTTCGTAGCCTTTTCTGTGCCTGGCCCTTTGTTGTGCCATGCTGTGAAAGGCACTGGCCTTATGGGACAAATAAGGCCTTATGTTTCACAGTGTGCTTTTGTATGAATGACTGCAGGCACCTAATGCCTATCAAAACTGTATATTAGGGTTAATATTTTATGTAAATGAAAAACCATATATTTATTTATGAAACAGTAAAAATGGAACACCTTAGTATTGAAAATGGACTGCAGACAAGTATGTGAATGTGTCAAATATTGGAAGAGTTGGTGGAGTTTTCCCAGCTGCAAGTGTAAAAACATCAGGACATTGTAACACATATGTGAATACAGCTGTAAATATTTGTGACTAGTGTAAAAGTGTATTTTAATATTAAACATGTTAGTTTTAAAACAGATTGCTTTGTTATTGATACCCTATAGGCCTGCCAATATCTAAAATAGTTATTGCTCTGCAGCCTTTTATGGAGCCAATTTTAAGTCTAAGAGGGGGGCCAGGCCTCTGGAGGGGAGCACCAGACCCTGTACTAACCAGGAGGCGTCTTTCAGAAACAGATGCGCGGAATTCCAGGAAACGTTCGACCTGTTTGGCTATTTGGGCTCCGAGTGTTGCAATTTTCAGAAACGACTCCAAACAAAAACTACTTCCTTTCTTCTGGGCAAGAAAACGAAAAGGCGTTTGCCAAAATGTTGAACTACTCCTTTTAAGCCACCCTCTCTCTCAAGTCCAGCCCCCCCCCCCCGCCGCCTTGGCCACTCAGATGTTCTGTACTAGTTCACTAATCGCACCTTGTTCACCGGAGCAGCGTCAGCAGTTTACCTGGAGCAGGTTAACGCATCACCGCTGACCAGTGAACTGAGCGCGGACGCGGATCTGGAAACACGTTCGTCAACCGGACAATATTTTCACTCAGCCAAAGTGCTGCTGGCCGGTTGGTGAAGTCAGTATGTGGTTCTTCATACTCAGCGGCTTAATAGCGTGTGCAGGTAACCGACTTCCGCCTGTGTTCGGTGGCTTTTGTTGCGTTAGTCCCAGTGTCGTTCCGCGTTTCGGCGTCTGTGGTCGACGCCCCGAGTCGTTAACGCCAGTCTGCTTAAACCTGAAAAGCACGGGCTTGTTTCATATCGGATCACAGTTGAAATGAAATCACGACCTGGTGGATGATTTCTTGGTGTCGGGACAACCTGCAGATGATCTAACTTGACTTTTTTTACAAAGTCATTGGACTTGGAGGGCGGCGGCGCGCAACACACGGATTTGTAGTCAACAAGAACAATATTGTTGTTTCTAACAGTAATGTTATATGTATAGAAGTTTAACTGACGCTTATGAATATTATTGCAAATACCTTTTCAACGTGCATTTATTTTCCAACATTTAACAAGTCGGTACTGCTTTTTCTTTTTGACCTCTGTGACCCTACGAGCTTTCACTGGGGAAAAATCCAGATGTTCTCAAAAGCAATGCTGCTGTGCCAGCCACTGTTTTGTACATGGCGACATGCACTGTAGGGTATAATATCTATATATACACTGTGTGCTTCCAGGAAAGCTTGTGAGTTCCAACTGTCCAATTCAGATGAGCGTTCCTGGAGTTGTGGTGAGATACGGAGACTCGTTCTCAGTCAACTGCAGCTCATTGCTCAACCAGAGCGAGGGAATGGGCTGGGAGTCTTCATACGGAGGCACAGGACTTATAGCTAAGCCACTTGTTACCTTAGAAGTCAAATTGATTAAACACTGGGAGATGTCACCAAAATGCTTCATCAACCCCCTTGATAGGGATCAGTGTTTAAAATCTCTACCAGTCACAGTTTACAGTAAGTACCCCCCCCCCTCCCCACATTCATGTTATTGATCATTCAATAGAACTGACGTTGGGAATTGTCACACTTCTTGTTAAATATTTTGACGCTTATTATTTTTTATTTTATGCAGAAACGCCGGACAGCGTGTCAATTTCTCACCGGACTCAAACGGGTCCCATGGTAGAGGGTGGAAAGTATCACCTGCACTGTGACATTGTTAATGTTGCACCAGCAAGGAACCTCTCTGTGAACTGGTACAAAGGAAATACAATAGTCTATACCGAGACATTTAGCGACTCCACTCTGAGTCAGGTCAGTAAGTCGTCTGTCCTCAATCTGACCGCCCATAGAGATGAGAATGGAACTCTGATCTGGTGTGAAGCAAAGCTGAACTTTTCGCCCCCAGTACAGAATCTCACCGCGAACCAATCAAAGCCGCTTGAACTGATTGTACTGTGTAAGTTTTTCTTTAATGCCATTGTAATTTAACCATCACCATTTGTTGGATTTGTAAGAGAATACTGGGTGTGTTTTGCCTTCCTGTGATTGTATTTTACTTTCTCTTTTCATTTTCTCTGTCTGTATTTTACTTTCATGTATGTCCTCAGACCCACCAACCTTCACTGAACCTGCAAATGAGACGCTGGAACTTCGAGCTCGTAGTAAATTGATTTTAAATTGCACGGTCAAAGGAAACCCAGTGCCAGTATACAGCTGGAATTTCCCACATGCTGTACAACAGACAAATAATCAAAATGAGAATCAATCCAGTTTGACCCCGGATTTTCAGCTTCCAGGGACCTATGCCTGCACAGCATCTAATACCCAGGGCAGCATGGTCAAATACTTCAATGTCGTTGAACCTCCAAGTAAGATATTGTTACTGAGAATCGCCTTTGTTGCTAGACCAGAAGGTCTGAATAGATGAGCTGAGAGAGCGAGAGACTAACAAAACTTTTCTTTTTCCCACAGGAAATCGCACAGTCTTTGCAGCCTTGGTTGGAGGATTTGTGTCGTTGGGAGTCCTGCTCTTCATTGGTGGTCTTTTTTTTGTGACACCTGATGGCACATTTTCATTCAGCAAAGTTGGCTATCTCAGAGGACACCCTGCCTCATCGGGACCTATATGAGGCAGACTTTTTTTTTAAATTAAATTTTGCATGGTTTTACAATGAAAATGGTGCTTTTTAAAGGGGCTTCTATTTGTGCTTGGAGAAACATTATCGGTTGCATGTCTTTCAAAGGCCTAATGGCATAGTCTGTTCATAGTCAGCATGCTCAGTTGGTGGACGTGGGCACCTGCTTGGCCGCTGTAGCTTTAATAATGTGTAATCCACTAATCAATATTTTTATATCAACAAACAGCACATTAACATGCCGTCAAGAAACCAGGAGAAATCATGGTACACAAGTAATCGGAGAATGTGTTTAAATGTACTATAGTAAATAGTAAAGTATGGTAAATCTGTGTGTACATGCAGCAGATCAGTAATCAGCCCAACCCCTGACCTTAGTTTTTTTAAGCATGACTCACTTATTTTAAATGTTTGAATGTTGCTTCCAGAACATTTTTAATTTAACATTTTTTGGTGTGTTTATTTGTGTTGAAGCGGCCTGACGGCACAGAGCAAGTGCAGCTTTTTCCCACAGCTTTGGTGCGTCCAATGTTCACCAGTGGGAACTCACTAGTTCAGAGTTCTAACTAATGTGTTAGTTTCAGTTTCAGTCTGACTGGGGACGGAATCATTTTATAATTTTATGCATTGGTGCATGTACTACGGCTCTCGCAAGTCTTTGTCCTGCACATTAAGAAAACGACGGCACCCTAACTTGATTACTTAGCTGCATGTAAACAAAATGATTCAAATTACTGTTGAGCCCAGGAGCATTAACACAGAACTTGGAGCTTGTTTATTGTTGTGGCTTTATGACCTGCGCGTTTACTGTATGGTTCAGTCTGAGCTGTTCTCAGCAACGTTGTATCCAGGAAGTAGTTTCCAGCTAAATATAACCCAACCGCTGGGTAAACCCTCTGTATACTACCTGTCCAACATTAAAGTGATTAGATGGTAATGACACTTGACATTTTGATGACACAGAAGAGACACATTTTTCTAAGGAGTTGGTATATATTTTAGACTGAAACACAGCTGAAAGAACAATATATATTGGAGACAGACATATGAATCCACTTAAAACTGCTTTGGGTGTGCCTTTTTTGGCTTGTGAGCAGCTGCTCTCTAATGGGGAAAAAATGTATTTGTATTACTGTCTTACAAAGTGTCAATTCATAGATGTATGACCACTTAATGGTCTTGCTTCAACAGCCATTGTTGCCTTATTGCTTGAATGATTGCCTTGTTATCCTTTTTACCTTCTACAAGCAACACAAGAGGTCTAATAGCCCCTTTTGCACATAAGATCACATTTTAAGGCACAAATTGAGTTGCGCCTGATGTTTTTATCCACTCAGGTTTGTTCGGTTTTCTATTTTGTACTCCATACTTTCCAGAGACGATACAAGTACAATGGATACACTGCAATGGGGCATAATGTTGATAGTGAGTGTGTCTTTAAATTTTTTATTGTTATTAATTTTTAGTGTATGCATAAATTATGCTCATTTCATGTTCTGTAAAATGATTTTACCAAATTATTTTTCTCTGCACTGGTACAGCTCTCAATTGTTAAATTGTTTTTGCACTGAAAAAATTAATCATGCCCTTTCTGTGATGTTTAATATGATAACACAATGGGTTGCTTATTGAAATTAACTGAATATGAGCCACTAAATCCTGTTAGACATGCAGTTTGTCTGATATACCAGTTAAAAAAAAAAGTACTTGAAAGAAGTACAACATACTGATGTACTCCATTTGCAAACTGTTATTGAATTAATTGAAAAACGGAAAGTTAGAGTGAGCGATGTAATTTTAAAGTGAATATAATTTAAAATGTTAATGTATTGTGTGCATGAGCAGCTTTTGCATATACATCAGTTGTTAAATAAAGCCAACTTCTCTGTCAGTGACATCCTTAGGCAGAATACTGATTGAGGCAAAGTCAAACCAGTGTCTTTCATCACCATGTTTCACCACCTTTTGTCAACCCCTTGGACCCCTCTCTCTTCCCCCTCTCTCATTCAATCTGGCTTACATTATACAGTGCTGAGACTGCCATACTAATTAGTACTGAACAAAGTGAATGTAAAGGAGAACATGTGCTATGCTGCCTACAGTTGCAAATATAAATATTTTTTATGAAACCATGTTTTATGTTCAGTGCCTGTCATTCCCACATAAGGTTTTGCCAGAAAACACTTTGTGTATGCTGACTGTGTTGCTATAACAACCTGGCAGGGTGGATATTCAGTTTGTCATGGAGTTTAAAAAACAAAGTTTTATTATAGACACACAAGCGTAACGTATTGCTGTAGAGCACTTGAAGAAGGAGCAGCGTATTTACAGTGAAGCAAGCATGAACTGTAATCTGTGCATTGAGATTCCCAGCTGTGCTCCCTATAAATACACCAAAAAGGCATCCGATTACTTGCTCACTTGCACTGCGGTCGCAGTCAGAGCGGATATACTGTGTAGCATTCTGGTCACAGTGTGAGACTTATAAGCTACATGCTGCACAACACCAATACTCCTGCCTGCTGGGGTTTCAGAAAACGTGACGTTCAGAAGCAATAGGAGACGAGCATGCAGGCAGAACTGAAAACAGGCTTTTGTTCGCAGCCAGCTGTGGTTGGATGGCAAGATGAGATAAATTATGGTTTGAAAGCGTGACGTGGCCACTCCTAGTGCTGGAATGTAGAGCACATTAAAAACCCACGAAACCCTTGCCTCAATATAATAAAGTCTAATTAAGATTAATGTCTGTATTCAAATAGATTTACATGGGTCAAAAGTTATTCTGTCCATTTAGAAAAGAAAGGAATGTTTTGGCTGCAGAAGTGGTTTTATGAATTGAACTCAATCTTGCTATAAATTGTAAGGCATGTCAATAATTATATCAGTGACTATCCATTTTGTCAACCACATTTTCCTCTGCTTAGGCTATAGTAAATTGGATGTGTTGATCTTCTATCCTAAGCACAAAATTATTTTCACACTGTAGTACTGTGCTCCTGCCTACATTATTGCTAGTGGGATATTTGCTGTAGTATTTGTAGGCCCATGATTTCCTGCTGAAAGGCTTATAAGATCAATGCAGTACAAAGGATTGGGCTGTGTTTTTTCACAGGCCTACCACCTGTTAAATTTCCCTCTTTCCATTTTACCCCCCCACCCCCAAAGTCAGCTGGGATGAAGGGGGCCCTTTTGTCCCAACATACCTCCCTGCCGAGTAGCCGAGCTTGTTCAAGTTGGAATTTTCTTTCTCTCGCCCCTTCATCGACGGCTCCGTAAAATAACATGGGGAATAACTTTCTTCAATGGATTCTGACGCTTTGCATGTTTTACTCTGGTAAGATGTTGTGAGCAACATGTTTTCCTCTCATTTGTTGGGGTAATAGATGATGTTTGGTGCAGTAGTTTTCTCATGGAAATAGCGGTGTAGTGATAAAAGCAAGCGTAGGCTAACTATGACCTCTGGTCGGTGGAATATGAACATAATAAAGACCATCAGTGCAACAAGTTTAAGCATTGTTTTCTTTTTCCTTTTAAAATACTGTGCTTGGAGAATTAGGCCTTTCCAATTAGTATGTTGTGTATTGTAGACCTTTGTTGCATGACAATATGCCTATTTGTGTTTAGGCAGCTGCACATATTCTGCAACATTTTGACGGTGTACCAGTTAAATCTTAGGTCTTATTCTGTATAGATTACACTTTGTTGCCATAACATAGAAATAAAAAAGCAAGATAGCTATACATTTCCTATTATTCACAGGTGTGTGTTAGAAATAGGCCTATAGGCTTTTCCTGATTTGTTGCTTTCCCAGTGTTTTGTAACAGAATTGCATAATAGGTGCCTAAAGCCTGCTTGTGTAGCTCACATTAAATATGAAAGTGTTTTAAGTGGATAGAAGGTGGTGGTGAGGACACTGGCTATAATGAAGGTGTCTGCTGCTATATGTCTCAGCATCAGGTGAAGGTTGCTCCCTAGTCCTCAAGCCCTCCAGGGTCGTGGTGGGCTTTGGGGAGCCAGTGTCAGTCAGCTGTGAAGCCACTCGCCCCGTTCGTGTCCTCGGCTGGGAGTCGGCCATCAGTGCTGCACACACTCAGCAGGACCTGTCTGTCCAGTGGAAGGTCGACAGTCTCATTGATTGGATAGAGGAGCCTATCTGTTACGGCGTGTTCTTCACAGCTCCAAGACAGTGTGAGGAGAAACTCAACCTTGTCCTCTACAGTGAGTCAGCTCCTGTTTTAATACACAGTTTAGAAATGGATGACTCGCATAAACCTGTTAGAATGACATGAACTTTGTGTGTTATTCATTTAGAAACCCCAGATAGCGTCTCCATCAGGCCGGTGAACCACACCGGCCCCATGGTGGAAGGAAAGGAGTACCAGCTTCTCTGCGAGGTTCAGAATATTGCTCCTGTTCAGTACCTCACTCTGAGGTGGTACAGAGGGCAGACGGAGGTTTATAACCACTCCTTCTCTGACCTCACATCTTCCTCACCTGTCCAAGTGTCTTCTATCCTCCTGATCACACCGACCAAAGCCGAGAATGGAGCACAGTACAGGTGTGCAGCAGTGCTGGAGCTCGGACCAGAGGGACCACATCCACCTCCCACTGTGACCTCCGAGCCTCTTAATGCCTCTGTGTACTGTAAGTCATGAAGCTATTCCCAATCTTAAAAATAGTTATATGTTTAATACATTCATGATGGTGAATCTAATCCCTGTGATCTTTTCTCTAGTTCCCCCGGTGTTCCTCAGTCCTGAACCAGAGGTTTTGGACCTTATTGTGGGTGGTGAAATGACCTTGAACTGCGCTGCCATAGGAAACCCCACACCTGTGTACAGCTGGCAATCCTCCCATCCCGATCAGGAGAGGATGGAGGATGAAGCGGTTCTTACCTCCTCCTCACTGCTCCCAGGGACCTACACCTGCACTGCCTCCAATACCCTGGAGAAGAAGAGCAAGCAGTTCATTGTCAAGGCCAAGACCAAAGGTAGAGGTAGAGGGGTACTCTGAAGTGCAAGTGTGCAAGTTGTCTCTATACACTGTGTCCTAATCTGCAACTTCTTTTGCTTTTACTTAGCTGTTTGAAACAAGAGCTCTTGAGATGGGATCAGATGACCACATTGGATATACAAGGCGTTCAACCAAGGGGATTTTTACTGTCGCAGCTTTGGAGATGGAAATGAAAATGCATTCTTGACTCAGTAGATATTTATGAGGATCTCGCAATTAGGCAGAATTAGATCTTTTTTTTTTAAGAAAACAAATCTGAATATACTACGTTTGATAACTGTCATTTAATTTGTCAGTATTTTCACATGAAAGTGTTCTGTGAGATAGATTGGTGGTTTAGGATTTAGTTCCCTTTTTATGCTTTCCATGTGATATCCGGTATCTAATTTATATTTTTGCTAGACTTATTTTCGTTTTAATGAAATTATCTTGTAACATTGTAGCTGCTCTTGATATAAAAATGATGACCACATTACCATGAATGTATCAACTTTAATACTGAATGTTAAATATCAGCAGGCCACTACTGTAAATATGAACTGTTTCTTGATTTGATTATCGTTATGAATAAATGTCAAATTAAAAACATTGTTTTTCCCTTATTTATTTTGTACCTATTAGGTACCTATTATAGGATGATGTATTAGTGTTCGTAGCATGTTACTGCTGGGATTGTTACACTTTAATCATTTGTTACACTTGACATAAAAGCAGGAGAGCACAGCCACGCTAAAATACTAGTTACACTGTTAAACGGAGCAGCTTCTCATAACTGCCATGTACATATTAGGGCTTTTCGTTGAAAAACTACCATTGATCATTTCTGTTCAAAACATCTCGTTTATTCATTTGTGACATTTGGTTTTTTTATTGTTGCAGCCCCACCGCGTTTGCCTTTCCGCGGCACACCAAGCCTTGCACCACCAGATGTCGCTGTTGCACTTCTCACATATAAGTTCATTCGCCCATCGGCACGTCACGTGGCCAAAAGGAGCCGCGCAGTGGCAGAAGAAGGAAGTGACGTCAGCGGGTTGCGCTTCACCGAAGACGTCGCCGCAACACGTCGCTGCTCTGCCCGCCGCCCTGACGGAGGAAAGGTGGGAGGCCGTCTGCGGGGCCCTGTGCGTATTTGCTCGCATTTGCTCGCCGCTACTGTTTAACTTGTGAAACATGTCCCGTTCTGTTGCCTTTCAGCGATGCCACGGAAGGATCCGTGTCAGAAGCAAGCGTGCGCAATTCAAAAGTGTTTACAAGGTATATAACGCTGCCACAATGGACGCCATTACATATATATATGTTGTCAACGCAAATGCCACACTGTCGTTGAGCTGACTCCGTCCCCCTCCTGCAGCTAACAGATACGCGGAAGACATGTGTGAGGACGTGATCCGGGAGATGCGGCGGTGCTGCGAGGGTCCTGCTGCTGGATCCTCCACCTGCTGCTCCGGGTTCAAGGACGCAAAGCCCGCGGAGAACAAAGCCGTCACATAGCTCCCTGTGGGATGCTGTTGATGGGAATAATGGTTGAAACGCGGTGCCAGTGCTTTTTGGACTGTGTAGCATTCTGTGTGTGTTGCAAGAGTGCAACGTTGCATCATTTGGAAGAACATGGATCATTATAATCTAATCAGAAATCTTTTATTCGTCTCACAGTGGAGAATTCAATTCAAATTTACATTTGAATAGAACTGGAAGTACTATGGGGCCCTGGAGCTGGCACATCTCACATCTGTCACACCCCTCTGGCACAGCCCCAACATAAAGTTGAACATTATAATGGAAGATGTCAAGTTTTGTATTTATTAAGGGGCTATTCAACTGAATTATGTTCTGCTTTTCACGTGTGCACACGCCCTGCTATGAAGTACGAGATACATGTTTGTGCATGTCAGCACTGAGCTGCCGGGACAGGCCCTGCACACCCAAATCCACACTGCTGATTTAAACATTTCTGTCTGAGTAGACCCATACACTGTATATACTCAGGACTGTGTGAGCGTGTACAGTTTGTGCTTGATTGACATCTCCCTGACTCTCCTGTTAGGGCCAGACAAATTACACTCTTTTTATATGACTAATAATTATATGCAAATGGTAAAAAATCAATGAAAGGCTATGCCAAACATATATGAGAAGTTAATAATTTGGTGGTGCATTGAATTCAGCTTTTGTGTGTCTCCTGTATTTGTTGTCATTAGATACACAGGTACATTTGTCTCTTCTACAGTTCTCTCTCTGTGATTGTGTAGGCCGATTTCAGGCCTGGGCAACTTATGTACAAGTCTTGTAAGAAGCTGTTGATTGCTGGACTTTTTGCTATTCGGCCGTTTAATTACTTGTTTTGTCAATGTGTTGTCCGTGAAGAATCTTTCTTTTCAACACACATTTCAACATAAAATTCAAAGAACTTGAGAAAAGAGGCATGAGTGCAAAACATTTATTTACATCTGTATTTAACGTAAATCGTTAACTTTAAAGATGGAATTCACAAATAAAAACATTATCCTGTTCTCTCGATCAAAGTTGAACATTTGTCTGAGTTCTCCTGAAGGATATATATCATTAAATGCTTTAAGGTGAAGCTCTGTTTTTGGAGGTAAAGGTAAGAAGGTAATGCATACGTTCCTGCTGAAATGCATAGGTTATAAAACATTCTTAAAGAGACTTCGGATCACTTTATTTCACATAATCTTGTTGAGGAATCATGTCCATCAATCATCAATGAAGGGGGATATGATTTTTTATGCTATTAATAACCGTATCAGATTGTTTGCAGTTGCCCTGGAAATTAAACATCTCACAGAACACCTCAAAATGTATGATATTGCCAGATTCATCTAATAATTGAGTGACGACCAGGCACTGTAAAACAAAAGATCTATTTCTAACCAGAACGAATCTGCATTTCCACGTGGGAACATCGTGCGGTGTGAAATTGTGTTCGTGCGATAGTTTCCAATACAACAGCACTCGTGAGTGGAACAAGGGCAGTTCTACGGGTCATTTTTGAAACACGGCTGTATAAAGACACGGCGGAGCTCTTCTCTTCGGCTTCTCCGGCGCCGTACGTGCGTCTGTGTGACGCAGCGACGTGCTGACGTCAAGCGGAAGTTGGCCACAGCTATTCTTTCTAGAATTCTGTAGCAGTTTCTGGCTAACGTTAGCACACGCTAGGTTACAGTTAGGTTTGTTGGGAGTTTATCTTGGCCAAACACAGCCCAGCCGCTGCACAGAACACGAACACACAGTTCTGAAATTGCAGCACATGCTTTTTTGGATCGCAGATTCCGGATAGGTTCGTTTAGCCCACTAACGTAGCCGAGTCATATTCCAAGCTAACGCTGTTAGCGTTAGGTTATTGCTGGTGGCATAATGTCTAGGATAGACTACAGCGTGTGGGACCACATTGAGGTGTCAGACGATGAAGATGACACCCACCCGAACATCGACACACCCAGCCTCTTCAGATGGAGACACCAGGTAGAGATTTAAAACACGATTTAAATGTGTTTGTATGTAATGCCATTGGTGCTCATTGCACTGTAACTGCTGGTGACCATGGAATGTTTCCTGTGAGCACGTTGGTGCTGCCTGTATACTGTGGGATATTTTCTGTTGACTTTCAGCATGTCTTTGTGAGGGAACAGCATATATTGTTGTGATATAATCTATTGCAGATAGACTGACATGGGTGCATAGTTGAAGACTGGTGGATGTGAATATGTGGTTGTGACTGATGTTACAATATTTGTACTTCAGGCACGCGTGGATCGAATGGAAGAATTTCAGAAAAAGGGTGAAGACATGAACAAGGCACACCGGGATTGCCGGCGTAAGGTGGCAGAGGCACAGAAGAAAATACAAGAGCTGGCCATTTCAACAACGGATGATGCCAAAGCAGAGCTCAAAAAAATCCAATCTGAGGAGAAGAAACTGAAAAAAGAGGAGCGGGAGTGGGAGAAGAAGATGGAGGACCACAACCGGGAAGAGAAGAAAATGCCATGGAACGTTGACACGCTCAGCAAGGAAGGTTTCAGCAAGGTGAGGCAGGGGCCCATTTATTCATGATTTAAAAAAGTGGACACTTGGGAGTGGGTGTGTGTGACTGGAGGAATTAGCAGTGGGTCACACATAAACACAGACTAATTAATTTGGAATGTAAGTTGGTTCTTGACAGCCATGTTGATTTTCCTCAAATTTTATATGCAGTTTGGTTTAATCTATGGCTTCATAATGTTCAAATCTGTGACTCTTTCCAATACATATTAGTTCACCTTTACATCCATAATTTGCTGTGATGTCTGATTATATCACATTCTCTCTAAAGGTATCGGAGTCTGTAAAGATTATTTTCTGCCACTGTTCTCCTCCATAGAGCGTTGTTAATGTCCGCCCTGAATCTGGCGAAGAGACGGAAGAAGAGAAGGAACAAAAGCATAAAACCTTTGTGGAGAAATACGAGAAGCAGATCAAACATTTTGGTAAGGATTATTGACATCCATTCACCATATTTACTGCATGTTACAGTGTGTGTAAGTAGGTATAAGTGGCGATGGTCCTTCATTGCTGTCTGTTCTGCAGGCATGTTGCGACGTTGGGATGACAGCCAGAAGTACCTCTCTGACAACCCTCATCTAGTATGTGAAGAGACGGCCAATTACCTGGTCATCATGTGCATTGACATTGAAGTTGAGGAGGTAAACGCTACAACACAGAATGTGTTTTTCAACATTTGTTCTCAAGGCACTCATATTCTGCATATCCATGTAAGATTCAAATAAACTGAACGTGGTTTTATGTATTTATAGCTCAGGGACCCTCTTTATTTGCCACAACATGTTTTCGTTACACAGCCATTATATATGTACATTATTTTAAAAATGCTTCCTTTTTTATTTTTATAGAAACACGCCTTGATGGAGCAAGTTGCTCATCAGACCATCGTCATGCAGTTCATTCTAGAGTTGGCAAAAAGTCTCAAGGTGGACCCCCGCGGTTGCTTTCGGCAATTTTTTGCCAAGATTAAGGTGACTAACTGTGTTTGGGATGCTACACACTTTAATTAAATAACTTATAGCCCTTTTTGACTAAAATGTTTGCCCACAACTTTCCAGGAACTATTCTTTTCCACATTCCTGTTTGCATTTCCTTCACATCTGAAGAACTGGGAATGTTAGACAAATTAGTCCAATGATACATTAAATATAACAGCATATGAAATTATTCACACATGAGGAAATAACAACACAGACGGCCTCTCTCTCTTTCATCCATCTTTTCTGTACCCCAATAGTTTCTGAATTATTGGAAAGTATTACCTCTGGAGTAGGGACTTTATTTTATTTATTTTTTTTTACAGAACTTCATTTAGTCCTTGGTTCCTCCAGTCAAAATGCAAGAAAGAGTAACTTAACACCAGGTGGAAAAGCAGTATTTTGCTGCCCTCTCTGCTTGAACATTTCAAGCCTCACCTCTGACCACGCCAGGCATCACTTATGGGTGTGATTGGCGGGTGGTCAGAAGCTGGCTTTGTTGCACCTGTAATCATACCAGTGATGTCATCACTGTACATCACTGCAGCAACTGCACCACTGGAGGTCAGCCAAAACAAGATTTTCTGAGAGTGTTAAGCTACTCTTTAGGTTCTCTGTCCTATGTACTCTGCCCTCTAATGGGCTTCGCTATTGTTTTATCCCCTTGAGGCTCCCCTCAGCACCTGAGAAAAGTCCATGCATTCACCGACCAATCGGGGGGCGTAGCACTCTCCCCTATAAAACCCCAAACACGTACTGTTGGGAGGGCCTCACATGTACTCATAGACCTGGGGTTACACCAGGTAACCTCTATTTCTTGAGTTCTCAGAGGATTCCTATGTTTGGAAACACTAATGAATGCAAATACTACTTGGAATGTTGGATCAAATGCTCCTTTGTGTTGCCAATAACATATCAGATGATGTCCCTTCACAGACAGCAGATCAGCAGTACCAGGATGCTTTCAATGATGAGCTGGAGTCATTTAAGGAGCGGGTCCGGGGCAGGGCGAAGATTCGCATAGAAAAGGCCATGAAGGAATATGAGGAAGAGGAGCGACAAAAGCGCATGGGGCCCGGAGGTGTAGATCCTGTTGAAGTGTACGAGTCCCTGCCACCTGTAAGTTCTTTTTGGTTTCTCAACACTCTCCTTTTAATCTTCTTGTTTTTATTTAAGTGCCTTACCAAGTATGTTCTAAATTTCAGGAGATGCAGAAATGCTTTGATGAGAAGGACATCCAAATGTTACAGGAGGTTATTAGCAAAATGGACCCAACGGTAAGTTTCTCTGCTCTTTTTTTCTTCTTCTAATAAACAGTAGACTATGACTATTGTTGACCAATAAAATCTGGGAATCATTTTCCAGTTATGTAAATATCTAGTGATCTCATTCACATGTTTATTTTTGTTCTACTTTGTATCAGCTAATAAGTGTGATTGTTTCACACAATTTAGGAGGCGAAAACTCACATGAAGAGGTGCATAGACTCGGGGCTCTGGGTCCCCAACTCCAAGACAGACGATGGGGATGAAAAAGAGGACGATGCTACCTATGAGGAGGTGAAACTGGAGCAGGAAGAAACTAAGAAGGAATGACCAACCTTGATCCTGTGATTTGTTGTTTCAAATGTACTTATCTTACCCACTGTATTGCAACTCCAGTATGTGTATGACTAGTTCACCAATCAAGGAACAATGAAATAACTTCTTTAAAATATTTAGCTCAGACTTAATTGATTAGCCTTCACCTGCACAACTATGTGGCATCAGAAACTCCTGCTTGGAAACGAAACTGCTGCTTGTATTTTATTGGTTTGGACATCACTAAAGTGGTGTTCCTACATTTATTTGTATACACCTGTCAATTTGCGTGGGCTTGTATGTGCACAAATGCCGACTGCTTCATTTGTGCTGTTGTATAGTTCAACATTCTATACATTTTCAGGTTGTGCATACAATTAATTGTGTGTCCTTTCCAAATTTCAGATTTTGGTAGATTCTTTTTAGGGCTTGACCATTGTATTCACATGGTTATTTTCCCAAAGTGACATTTTCTACAAACTTGCTTAACTAAAGGTTGAATTATGTCCAACTACTCCAGACCAAAGTGTTGTGGTTATGTTGAGAAACTGAAGTTGTGGGTGATGTGCTTTCCAAATCATAAAGTTAGAGGTCAAAAATATGATTCATAAGACATTCACAAGAAAATGATCCAACTGAGAGACAG
Organism: Gadopsis marmoratus; assembly: GCA_036023855.1. Taxonomy (NCBI): domain Eukaryota; kingdom Metazoa; phylum Chordata; class Actinopteri; order Centrarchiformes; family Percichthyidae; genus Gadopsis; species Gadopsis marmoratus. The sequence goes on along the minus strand of JAVQJF010108600.1, from coordinate 1,624 downwards.
GTAGTGGTGGTAACCATTACCTTTTAATGTGGAGTGAGTGCATGTTTTTAAAAAAAAAAAGAAGCATGTATTTACAAATGACATTTGCTCTCCTTAGAGATTCAGTATTAGTTTAGGTAAATAGATATGCTATGGCCTTCAGTACATCGCAATATGCAGCATTGGACAACAAAAAATATTAAACCCAAAACACTGTCTGTTTTCAGGCCTGAGGATGATTGCTCACACTGGCTCCACTCATACTGTAGCTTTATATGGCCCAAACATTAACACATAAATTGACATATGATTGGTGGCTTACATGGAGCCTGCTTGTTCCTGCCTTGGCCAAATTAGAATCCCAATCAAATGGGTAAAATGGACTGTGCAAGTGCCCAAGAATGATTGCTCACATGAGGTGATGTGGCACAGTGCCAGAAAGTGCTGGATAAGTGTGGTTGGATTCTATACTTCCACTTTAAATGCTTTTTATTTTGAAGGTGAGAGTCTGTAGTTTGCTTGATGTCAGAGCTAACTATGAAAATAAACAATTATTAAGAATAACAGGCTATACAAAGTAATTATTTGACTATTTTGGAAGGAATTGTGGAAGAAGTTTGTTTTGGCTCCAAGCTTTTGTGTGAGATGTTTGTAATACCAGGACTATCTTGCATGGCGAAGAAACTAAATGACGAAGGACAGTTCAACTTCTATTTATGTCGAAACAAAAAGGAAAAACAAGCAAAATACCATTGAAATTTGACAGGACACTGAAGGTTGCGGAGGATGTCCTGAAATAGCCTCCGTATTCATGTAGGGGTCCCAGTGAGGCATCTGACTGGCAAAAGCACAGTGCAATATCAGACAACAGTGATAAAGTCAGACCCACACCATAACATGAATTGGGTGAACCTGTCAACTATAGGCATGGCTGTGGAGGGTTTTTTATTTTTACTTTGGTTATTTGATGGTTGACTTTTTATTACTTGATGTGTGAATCAGATACTTGATGACTGGATTTTCATTGACTAAATTATCTTATGTTGGTGATGTGAAAATCTGTTATTGTATCATAAGAGCATTAATTGTAAGATATTGAAGGGAGGAATAATTATATATGAAAGACTTCTTATGTATTTTGAAAACATTCAGGACAGCAGCTTGATCCCTTTAATGAACTTTGTAGACCTTTTGTCATTGCAGGTTAAGCAGGGGTGTAACTTAATTCCATAATGCCATTTATTACACCTGTGATTTTCATCACATATCAAGTCAAAACGAATGCTTTGAAATAGGTCTGTCGTGGTCACATTGCAAGTGTTTTACAATACATCAAGGTACCTGTTGTACACATGTACAATCTAATTCAGTCCACAACTGCAGCCTTTCAAAAAACTCTTTGTGAAGCTGGTAATGGTTTTTGAATTTTAATTCAACCCTGGAGTGGGGGAAATGGGGGGTGGACAAAATATTGGAGGAACCTTTCACTATAACACAATCCAAAGTGGTGGTTGTTGCCTGCAGAAACTCATTACTGTACCGCTCTCCAGCCCTTCGGCGAACAAACTGCCTTCTGCTGCAGCCAAATATCTCACATTTTGTCCAGAGCACCTGCTGCCATTTTTCTGCACCCCAGTTCCTATAT
>JAVQJF010108599.1:0-22645 GCA_036023855.1 Gadopsis marmoratus | reverse complement strand
AAATTCCTTAAAGTGTTATTTATATTATACGGAAGCCCCTTTCTCAGGAAGTCAGATTTATGATGAGACAGTTAACTTACAGGTTTGAACGGCCATAATATAATCATCATTCTGACTTACCTTATTAGTATTTTTATTATGCCTAACTTTTCATGATTTGTTGCTTCTGTTTTGTTTTCTGCAGAAATGGGCTTCCATAGGTGTAGGAGTGTAGGTTCTCTGGTGCAGGAAATGTTGGCGTAGAAATGAAGACCTCAGTCTGTTCAGAGCAAGATAAACACTGTCTATGATCACATCCCGTGTGCTAACCTGTGCTCTAACCAGCACTACAGACTCATGGGATTGGAGAGATTTGAGGCTGACTATGACATTTGTCTTTGACATTAAGCAAACCAAGCCCCTTACCAGAGGCCAGTGCAACACAATAGGGGTGAACTGACAACCCATTTCTCCGCCGGGTGCTGTGGGTCACACTGAGGTGACATTTTCCAGCCCGTTCTTTTGTTGTTGTGGTTTTTTTTTGTTGTTGTTGTTGTCCGTCCCCTCTCTTCTCCCTCCCTGCTTTTACCCATCACCCATCCAGTAGCACCTCGCCGTGCCCCCCAAACGCTCCACGTGCAAAACTTCAAACGGCAAGATCAAAACAACCTTCATCACACAGGCACACTATAGGCGGAGGCAAATGTCACATATTGTTACAGCCGGATTTTTCAGGGGGACAGAATGCATGAAAGCGGCACTGGTCAGTGATTGCCTGCAGCAGGAGACTGAGAGCAGATTTGGCGACATGAAACAGCCCGTCATGTTTTGGAAAGCTTTGCGGCCGCTTTGTGTCACTGCCTGGCCCCCATCCACACGCTGTGCTGGACTCACTGCCCACATTGTACCAAGAATCAGTAAAAACACAACTCCCTGTTTCGCTCACACATGACAAAGGCTCCTCAGGCAAATTGTAAACTACCCTCCCGTAGCTGTATTGTCATGTTTTCACCCTTTATGCATGCTTGCAAGGTTGTTGTGACCTTAGCAACCTTGCCACGAGAGCTCTGTGGGCAGCGTCAGCCTCATGTGTCTGGGGATCTTCGCAGAAAAGCAGCTCACCTGCGATGTCTCCTCACTCCCCTGATTCCAGTATCAGGTTCTCAGCCAGTTAAAGCAGCAGATGCAGCTCTATTTTAAGACCTGATATTTGCTGGTGCTGCAAGATCTCGTAGCGTCTGGTCGAGGAGGTGCGCCGCAGCAGGCCGGCAGCACCAGTGGATGGTTTTGAGGGCGACGAGTGAGGATGCGTATAATTATATAACCTGTCCACCTGTCTTGTCACAACCTTCCGTTCTCCTTGTTGCACAGCGCTGAAACACCTGCGCGGGCAGGCGGGGCGCCAGGCTGTCAGCACGGATGCGCTTGCCTGTCAAGGCAGCCCGATGCAAGACTTTGGTGCAAATATGCGCCCAAATCACAAAAAGACGGTATTACAGATCAATGGTGTGACTAAGACGCCCGGGTTTTGCCATGAGATTAAATAACGCATAGGTTACACACGCTCCCAGGAAGTGGAAACGAATAAACACGACACTTGTTGCCTCTTAAACAGCAGCTTGCTCATTTGCCCGTTATATCCTCTTGGCAGCTTAACACCTAATGACGAGCCAGGCTGGTAATATTAGCTGCGCGAAGTTTAAAGATGCCACATTGTGTTATTTATACTTATTGATATTTATTTTCAGGCTTTGTACCACTTTCAAATTCCACATTTTTCTTTCATAAATGTTTATAGTAATCTGAGCATTTCCAGCCTCATCGCTTATGATGGCAGTAATAACTGTGTATTAAAGTGCGCTGTAATGATATAGCATTAGCTAAAATTAGCCTTATGTTAATCAGGAGAGGATTAGGGAATGAATACCGAACTTCCCGGTTCAGTCGAGAGAGAGGCCCCTTTTACCGATTTGTGAACATGAACTCACTGTCGCCGTGTACGGTTTGAAGTTTTAAAGCTTCCCTTCTCCTTAAAAACGACAGCGGCATCGTCACCACTTGTCTCTCTGCGAGACAGAAACCTCCAAAGGACACATGAAAAACGAAAGATAAAAACTCATCTACGTAGTTTAAGCAAATGAACCACACGTTGGACTTTAAGGCTAATTTATCGCCCTATTGTGTGTGTTTTTCTGTCAGAATGAATCAGAAGTCTCGGTCTCCACGTGTAGCCAGTTTAGATTAGATTCTTGTTTGTAATTGCAGCTACCAATTATGTATTTTTCAAAAATGATTCTGCTAATAGCTGGTTTCTTCATGATCACGTCTCACTGAATTGACAAAGCCTTCACGTCTGTATTGTGTTAACTGGTGGAAGTAAGTCGGGTTGCGTCGTGCGTCTTGTCTCCGTTAAGCACTTTGAGCAGAACCAGATGACGTTATTACACAATGACAGAGTGAAAGGAGGAGCCCTCCTTAACTCTGCTTTCATACGTTAACATCGTTACTGACTCCACCATCAGAGTGACCCTTTCCATCCACCACGCTCTGCTGCCGCGCAACCATTTCCATCCCATGAGCCACATGCAGTCATTACATCTACGTTAGCTACAGTACTTCCTCTGACATATAGTCGATATCATCTCTGAGCCCATGCATCCTCAACTTATTTTCTGTGTACGCCGGCTGTTTATCTGCGAAAGACAGATCAGGTCCTCGGGCCTGATTGGAGGAGAAGCAGCTCTGGTCAAGCTCTGTTTAATTGATCATGTCCACTCAGAGCTCAAGTGTCCAGAACACAAGTGCTGTGTGCTCATGATGTCCGTGTGCTGCTGGTAGAACCTTATGTCAAAGGGAAACAACCCTTGTTTTTAAACCTGAGCCCTATTTTTATTCTATTCTTTTTTTTTCAAACTATGGGATCTAAATGACTTACCGAACGGTTTGGAACTGGACCAGTAACTCGCCTCCGCCGCAATCCGTGAACGGGCTGCAACGTAATCCTTCGGGGGGAACTGCGTCCACTAAAAGTGCTTGTTTGACTGATTAAAGAGTAAGATCCAACTCAAGAAAAGTCTCGCTCTGAAATCTCGCGAGAGGCTGAGTTGTTGCAAGAAGACGAAACTATCTTACTATTAACAAAACGCTCTCTCTCTCTCTCTCTCTCTCTCTCTCGCTCTCTCTCGGATGCCTGGCGGAGGCGAGCTACTGGACCAATTCCAAAATCTCAAAAAACAAAAGAAATAAATACTGGAGCTTCAGACTTATATTGGAGGCAGATGTGTGTAAAAGTGCCAACACATTTATGCAACGAGGTGCGCCTCCGTGTGACTCGTGCGGTTTGGTGTCATGAATGGAAGTTGACCGTTTTGAAAGGTGAACCCGCTGTGATTTAACGTAAAGCCCCGTTTGGCTGTCTTGTGACTGTCAGGCATTTCTGTGATGAATGAAAGGTGATAATGACAATAACGAAAGGCCTGCGTGGTTAAAGATGTGGTGATAGCACGATGGCCTTGTCCATGAGTGGGGTCACGCCGGGGCTGCTCTTGTGACTGATCAGGGCTACGTTGACCTCTGCCCCAGAGGTCAGGGGTTAAACACACGGGGAGAGCAGGGCAGGATCCAGCCGGAGCCCTCCACTGATCAGCTTGTGACCTTTTCGCTCAGTTCTGCATTGTGTCATGAGTTAGAGCTCTACGCTACTTATTTTACGCCGTCTTCCAGCTTAAGACTGACTTGCCGCGGTACATGTTTGTTTTAGTGGGAATGTTGCAGAGGAGTAACTGCACCGAGCTGCACTATTGTCACAATGACTGTCACATCACAAGGAAATCTAATTACTAATGTCATTGTGGTAGTTTTGGCCAAGATACCATTAGCTTAAAATTGTGACGTTTTACACCGCGGTCAGTTAAAGATTTTGGACACGCGTGCTCAGGTGGAAAGATCCGGTGCAACTCACAAATATGCTGCGCAGTAGGGCTCCAAATAACGATAATTTTCATTACTGTTCAATCTGCCATCACGTTTGAGAAGCTGGAACCGACGAGTGTTTTGCATTTATTATCGATTAGTTAAAATGAGATTTTCCAGATTTGTCACTCAGCTAATTGGTTGATCGTCGAATCGTTTCAGCTCTAGGATGAATGTGAGTCAGCCTGCAGATTGAACACAGATGAAACTCTGTCACAATGGAGTATTAGGGTAGTAACATTTGATATTCACCTTTTGCTACACCCCCAAATGTCTGCGTTTCAGTCCTTTTGGGCTTTAACGTGAAGTGGGTTCAGTGGTTCGGTGTATTGGCCAAAACTAAAGAGTAAAGGGGTGGATGTAGTGCAAATGTTTGACCATATGCACCAACCAGGACTCTCTTGGATGTGGGCACACGGACTCTTGCAGTGTATAAACTGGCACCTTTTTCCTTTAATTCGCCAAACAAATATGGATGACGGTTCTGTTTTTGTTTTTTACGTTCGAGTCCTCGTTCTAAGAGTGAGGGGCGGACGAACTTTACTGAAGTGCAACATGTTTTTTCTTGGGTCTTTTTTTTACATTTGGCCATAGCAAACTGTGAACATGTGTAGGCTTTACTGATGCCCTGTGGGTAACGTTGTCTTCTGGCCTCTCTTACAGGACGCCTCCATCGCCCACCGCTTTCATCTGATGCGGGAAAAGCACCCTGAGAAGTTCAACAGCAGGTGAGAGGACAGGATACTTCACCGATGTAACAGCTAACAGGAGTTAAAGCGCACCGGCCGGTCGATCTCGTAACCTCTCATAACCCCTGGTGACCTCGCACTTTAATCTGGAAACCCAGTATCACACCGAGCCGCAATCGTCAGCGATCAATAACAGGTTCAAAACCCGCCTGCGTGGTGGAATCAATACATCAACAGTTCCTTGTTTGTGGTAAATCTGAACTCAGCTGTGACACGAGAGCGTGTGAAGGCAAAGTCCAACTGGGCTGGAGCCGGTTTTCCACAGGCCAGCAGCACACGTTTGGAATACCAACTGGCTGTCTGTTAGATTTCTTTCTTTCTTGTTTGTTGGTTCCGGTGAAGTTCTCGCCTAATTATGAGACGTCAAATGAGGAGTTAATTGTCTGTAAACGATGCAGTTACATTGCGTGGGGAGATGATTGAAGGCGGGCGACGACAGTTATGCCGTTAATGGAGGCTCACGGCTGTCTGATAGCAGAGAAGGTATCTTCAAATGGCAGACGAGCGCATAGCTGTCTAATTAATCGTTTCATAACAGAGTCTGACTGCAGAGTGAGAGACGGTCAGTCTGTCCGGCGAGAAAGACATACCTCCGACAAGTTGAATTAAACCTCGACACAGACGAAGATGGACAACCTGTTTCATCTGTTACGAGGCTTTCTGACATTGCAGAATACATTATACAAGCGTTTTCAATGGCTTTTTCCTCACTTCCTCTGTGCCTCAGGCCTCCATTTTTGTAGCTGGGTTAGCGGTTATAATGTTTACCCTGTTCACCATCTTAAGTCTAGCATGTTAATATTTTTTGCTAATTGGCACTAAACACCAAGTACAGCTGAGGCTGATGGGACGGACACAAAGCAAAGTACTGGACAACATTTACACCTTGGACCTGATGATGGCACTGGATGAAATTCTTCTCAATAATGTCTGAACCAAATTTCATGGCAGACATTTTGCTTAAAGCCACAAATATCGAGCTGCTGGTGGCGCTAGACGTCATTATGGTTCATCCTCTGGGCACCATGAACGTCTGTATGCTACAAAATCTCTCTGCAGTCCATCTAAGAGTCGTCGCTTGTATTTCAGTCTGGAACAAAGTGATCAAAGTGACCGACAGACACACATAGCCATTCATAGCATGGCTGCAGACTATTAAAACCCATCACCGTTGCCCTGGCTGACATTTTCCTTCATCTTAAAAATCCATGTCTTCAGGGAACCAACAATCGTTAGCTTTGGTCTTTTCATGAGATTTGTTGATCAGGAACAATAAAGAATAGGATATATAAACATTAACCTCCTTCAAGCCCAAAACCAATATACACAAACGTCAGGAGCTCGAGGGGAACTACCTGCTTTTGACTTGCTGCGCTCGAGCTTCTCTCTGACGTCTTTCATTCAGACGCACAGCAGAGGAACAACCAGCAGCAGCAGCAGCAGCGTGGCGTCGAGCCTCTGCAGCCCGATGCCGTGGCCCTGAGGTGAATCACCGCTGAGGCCCGGCCCGTCGTGTTGGCTGTAGCCGGCAGGCTGCGGCGTGTCCGCTAACAAACATTTGTTCCTAAGTGCCTCTCAGCGAGCCTCTATCTATGCAAAGCGCTGGCCGGCATACCTGCTCCCAGTCATTTGCCTAAAAGCCATTCTGTGTAAACCGTACGGTGTGTGCGTCTGCGCTAAAGTGTACACACACGAGCACAAATCACTGAGGGCGTGGCTAAACGGTGACAAGTCAAGAGCTAACCTCGTCGCCCTTGGTCACAACGTGTTCTCACTTTGTTGGACTGCTCATTAAAGTATAAAAGCTTGTTTTGGATTCCGCTGACTCGCTGGGGATCTGGGTCTCTGTGCAGCTCTGAATGTTTAGCTGGTGTTTGCATGACAGCAACATGTGTATCGTGTGCATGCTGCTGCCTGCACAAGTCAATTCGCCTGCATACATACATACATGCAAACAACGAGACGGGGTGAGGGAGAGCAAGAGAGAGTGAAAACGACAACATAGATGGATTGTTTCCATCCAGAGTCCCGTATTTGCTGCCAGCATCACAGGCAGAAGGAAGATAAAACATGTGACAAAACATGAAAGAAAGGTACCTCTGCTCTCTCTCTCTTTTTCTTCTCTGATGGGTTAAACTATGCCTATCCTACTGACTGATCGCTGCAGAGTGGTCCGATCCAACCATAGCTCCAAGCACACTGCTGCACAGCGCTCCAACACCGGAGCAGACAGCTGATGGACAACTACAACTGTTCTGTTGTTGTCTGACTGATGTGTTGGCAGGGTAAACATATATATATATATATAATTTTTTTTTACAGCTATTTGAATTGAAAGGACTCAGTGCGGCGAAGGAGCTGCGGGTGTGCGCAGATGATAAATCACCTTTGACCTCCTGAGAAACTCCCACAGCCACATGTAGCACTTAGCTGAATGCGTTATTGTCCTCCCTGCCACTCACAAGCCCACACTGCCTGCACCCCCCCCTCCGGTGTCACCCTCCCGTCCTGGGCCTGCCGGGACAGAGGGGATGTGTGACTCCTGACACCTCAGCCCACCAGCAGCTAACGGCCACAGTAGCCAGACCTCCGGGAGCCCGAAGCCCAGGTGCTAATGACTTCTCACGGTGGGGACAATGCTGTCTTTCTGTGTGTGTGTGTTTGCACGTGTGTCATCCCAAGTGGGGGAGAAGACGACTTTTTAGAAATGCATCTTTCTCTCCTTTCTTCAAAATCCTCAAAATCTGCTCGCGCAGACGAGGAGACGCTTTAATGCAAAGATGAATCCCGTTTCCTGAACACAGCAATACATACAGGAATACAAGATGGTTAAAAATAAATTAATTAATTAAACTTGCCTGGCTCGGAGCATTCTGGAAATGTGATGGGGTGAGTGGGGGCTAGGTGGGAGTTGTGCGGAGGCTTGGCAGTGTAGTATGTGGAGGGTTGGAGGCAGAGACAGTTTGACACTTTTGCATCAGCCACTTTTAGCTATTACGGATAGCTGCCCACTCTCAGGGACTGTATGAGTCCCCTCCGCCCGCCAACAGGACCTCTTGCCGGGTCAAGTCCAGATAGGAGATGTCGGGGGGATGGTGCAAATCATCTTTCACAAGCAGTCAGCGTTCTGCTTGAGGGGTCAAAGGATAAGATATACCTCAGAGAATTCGGCTAAACTGACCGTTCATCTAGACACATCCCAGTTAGGATTGAGTGGAAAAGATGTTGAAAAACACCACCTGTCTTAACATCATATGGCAACAAGAATCTATGTGATTATTTGTATAGAACAACAAAATAATTTAGTGTGAAGTCCCTCGTTAAGGTTCACTTAGTTGGTCACTAGTTATTTAGTTATTTAGTTATAGCTAAGCAAGTGAACCTTGAGTTTAGATCTTTTTAATCGAAGATATGTTTTCCCGGGGTCAGCAACATCACCTGAAAATCATGTATTTCACACATCCTTATTAGTTTTGTTTTTTTATAAAAAACTACAAACTATGCAATGGCAACACTATTGCCATTGCATAGTTTGTCCACCAGAGAGCTTTGACGAGTTTATTTTTCAACTCTAAAATGTCCCTCTCTGTGCCTCATATCAGCCGTGTTTCGATCTCTTTTGTCTTTTTTTACCTTGAACTTCTTCTTCTTCGCGTGGCGACCTGCTTGTGCGCGTCGTCCTCCAGGCGTTAAGCCGCAGCCGCCACTTTAGCCCTACATCGATTTCTCCTTTTTAATTCAAACGAACATCAGTCGCATGTAATGTGCGCTGGGTGAACAAAAATGTATTACCAAGCTGCTACTCATGTCACTTGTGAAAACTGAAATGAGTGTGAGGCGGAGATGTCATTGTTAAACTGCCTGCACGTGACTCACGCCACGATGCAAACGCATGCACATAAACATAAACATGGCCTCGGTTAAAGACATATATCACTAAATGAAATGCTTGTTTCAGCAGTGATGGCAGTTATTACAGACATCGTAATGGTGTTGGTGGAGGAATAAAGCTGAATAGGATAATATATGTTGCCTGTTGTTTGCAAACGTCGTGGCCATTAGCTCGCTTCATAAGCTGCTTTGTGAAGCCCAAAGAACAGGTCGCTGACACTTATCGCCTGAGTGGATTAGCAGAGATCAGCTATCAGCACCTTCTTGACCTCTCTTCCCCTTTAGGTATCCTGTTGATCGTGTCTGAGGAGTTCAGATGACCGTTGCGTTCACTGCCCAGCCCCTTGATTTATTCTCATCAAGCTGCTGTTGATGAGACGCACCAGTTCCTGGGCGCAGGGGGACTTTTACTTTGAAAGAGCCCTGCAGCGAGGCAAGCACAGAAGTTACGATAGTGGCCTTTTGTGATTTGATTGGATTAATTGGATTCATTTTTTTTATTTTTTTAATCGATTATCTGATTTGACGATTTCGCAAACCTTCCTTTAAAAGGCTTTTGGCTGACGTTGTAAATACTTTAACCACAAGTGTAACCCGGGTAACGCGTCTTTTATTTGTATACATTTGAGATGTAAACACTTCCTGGTTTTATTCAGTGTTTTGCATCCATGCATGCTGCACATATCGTCACAGAGCGAAGTGGACACAACAGGGGAACATCTCTAGTGGTGGTGGAAAGAAACGTACTTGCCCTCAGCCACTTCAGTTAAGGCGGTCTGTAAATTCATCAATATCAAAAGTAACAAAGTCGTTTCAGCTGACCTCTAGACATTACCTGATGAATAAATCGTGATTATTCATTCTGATTCAGGTGACTACACTCCTTGCACAGTAAAGGCGTAGATGGAGGTGTTGAAATTCTATAAATCATATGAACATCGACTCAAATGACTTCCCACGCTGCTATGGGGAAAAAGCCGGTCAGAGGAGTGAATCAGACCTCTTGCAAATTTAAAATACTTTGTTGTTGCGCCACGTGAACCCCCATTCCGTCTAAACTTGCCCCAGAATCTGAAAGTGAAAGTATTTAAAGTGTTGAATGTATCATTAGGTTTCTATAAAACGCACTCTTTAGTTTCCACTTGCCAATAGCAGCACCTGAAATATACTTGTGGGGATGATTCTGAGCGAAACGTGTCTCACATCAGTAATATAATATAAGACTTGTACCTGACTTGCTGTCAGAAAACTAGATATTTACTAAGTAAAATTCTCTCTTTTTTTTTGTTTTGTTTTGTGTACTGATGATGACAACAGGGGGAGCTTCGTGTCCATCCAAGCTCCAGTCCTCAGTCGTCTCGCAGTCGCCGCGCAAAACATTAATTTCACTACCACTTCTTGAGCCCCGGACGCCCAAAATAAATGCTCCCGCTGCTCAAGCTGTGTTCAGTCAGGGTCAGCTGGATGTAGAGGGTACGGACAGGACGTCCACATGCATGGAAGTCGCCACGGTAATTAAAAATGTGAAAAGAACCGAGCGCAGATTTCTGAAACAAAGAATTTCACTGAATTTGCAGAAAAGAGGTGGTGGAGGCCGTAAGGTCACTGCTCATATTTGGGGATTAAAGGAGATGCTTCTCTGGGAGGCAGGAGGGGCACAATGGGCGAAAAAGATCCAAATCCAGATCCAGCATACAGCCAGAGAGTTGCGGAGCCCCCAAGCTTTGCTGAAGCACCTGAACAATGTTTCCATAACAACATGGTTCCACCTTACTATAAAGCCGGTCTCTATTCTCCCTCAGACGAAACGTGATCCCACCAGGTCGTTCAGCTCTCTTTGAAATGTTACAGGCAAATGTGAAAGAGACGTTATCTTGCAAACCAACAGCATCCGTTAAAGTGCAATGGGATTAATAAGCACTTTGCTTTGTTAGGCAATCAGTCGTCCGCTCTCTTTTCTTTCCCGGTCCAAGCCCCAGGGCTCGGCGCGGGCGGCCTTACAAACTGGACCTAAAAATGAAGATTATTTAAGGTCCTTTATGTTCCGGCGTTTCACCAGTTTTGACGAAGAAACATGCCAATAATGGAGGAACGGCTTATGGAAGCAGTCTGTCTCCCTGTTGCACTCACGGTCCATAAGAGGCGGCGGGGGGGGGGGGGGAGAACACGAGTTAATTGCATTTTTTTTACACGTCGTCTCAAGTGGAAGCAGCTTAATGAGGTTAGGCAGCTCGCCTCATTGAGAATCGCAACTGTTCCTAATTGTGATCTCAAATATGCTCATAATCCCCTGATTTGACAGCGGCAGAGGTTTCTGGGGAGGTGTTGAGGTGAAAAGAGAGAGAGCGAGGGACCGAAAGACAATTAGCGAGGAGACAAACACGTGAACAGGCACGGCGGCTTAAGACATTTCCACTCACAAGTCAAATAAACAGCTGTGAATGTTTTCAGTGCCTTGTGTGAAGGCCGTTGTGCAGTTTGAGCTCATCTCCTGAGTCTGCACGAGTGAAGAAAGCTGCAAATGAGCTTCTGTTGAAATGTTCAGCGTCCTCTTCTCGCACCCGGTGCCAAGGTAGAACACAACCGTGGCACCGGTAGGCCCACATGACACTGAGCTGTTGTGTCAATAGCCGTGTTGTCAGTATCAGCAGCGCGTCCACGTGCCAGTCACCCTGCTGTCCTGCCATGACATCTGTCATTTCTATGTGACGCAGGGAGAGACTCCACTTATGCTGGTTGTCACATTTTCTTTCATGTTTGTTTTTTTTCTGGTACGAGCAGAGCCTTTACAAGGAAATCGTTTTGTGGATTTGGATGTAAAACGCTGCTGTGTGCAGAGATCGTTTCATTGTATTTCAAACGTGTTAGTGCCGATGCGGCCTGACGGTCAGTCGCTGTGTCAGGTGTGACGATGGCATGATTGGCAGCGTTCAACAGTGTTCTTTTGATCAAATCTAAAAGTTTAGTTAACAACTGACAGAGGCGAACCAACAGTGTAGGACTGCTGACTTGAAACATGGCAGCTGCCTTCCGTTCGCAACTGTAGAAAACTCTGAATACACACACACCGTCGGTGTTTCGTCAGAGTTGATATTTGCAGATTGATGAAGCATAGATTTCACCTTGACTGTAAGCTGTGTTGTTCAGCCACGGTCCAGCCCCAAAACTGCAACAAATGACATCAGGGTAGAAACAAAACGCATCCGTCAGGTCACCTCTGACAAATCATCTGCAGGGCAGAAATGAACCATTGCTCAGTCAGTCCTGTGGGTGGCTTTGAATGTTGTGGATCACAATAATATTTACCCCGATCTTATAGCCTCCACCAGCAATGTTTCACCCCGCGTCCCTTCCAGAGGCAACGCTGACGTTCCAACTCTCGGCATGAGGGCACAGAGGGTGACAGAGCGGACAGCAGCAGAGCGGCTGTTTGACAGATGCTGGGGTTAACCTTCTGTGGCTCAGCATCGAGCAATCGATGCCGCCAGTGCCAGTGTCTCCACTTTAAAGCTTTAGGGTGCTTCGATGGACTGTGGTCACATGGCTGCTGGCTGTCCTGAGCTGTCGCATTCAAAATTCAAAATGTGAGCTGACTCCAGGCACTCCGGACAGCTTCAATATGTGTCCCCAGCGCACCCTAAACAAAGCCCCCGCTGTAGGCTCACAGCGCTGCACTCGTGTGCAAGCTACTAGGAACGTTTTCCAATGTGTTGGTTAAAAACATGTCTGTCCTCTTGTCCTCTCGCTCCTCAGGATGAAGAACAAGCTCTGGTACTTTGAGTTCGGCACCACTGAGACGATATCAGCCACCTGCAAGAAACTTAACGAATGCATAGAAGTGGAGGTGAGTTGGGGTCATATCCGACTTTATCTGAGCCCTAATGGATGTGTGACTGGTTGTGTAACAGGCAGAAGTGGGGAGAAATATCTCTGAATGCCCAAGAACATGCCGCACGTGCTGCAGGAATACGACATGAAACGTCTTGTCTGTCAACAAGTTTGCATCTGTGTCTAATTCGCCGACAGACGTTGAAGTGCTCTCAATCTTTTTTGTTCGATTCTGAAAAAGCGTTTAAATTGACAACAAAGTCGTTTTGTGGCGTTAATGAGGCGAGCTATTCATAGCGCATCATCAGATTGATGCTCCACTGATTGCCTCATTCTGTCACACAGCACCCCATAATCTGTCACCTGGGTGCTTAAAGCACAGCAAGAAAACGCCAAGAAAACACACACAAAAATAGGCTTTTTCAGAAACCACTGCGGCCGAATGCAAACAAGGTTCATGCCCATCAACCCCCATATGTTTAATTATTTTAAAGAAATTTTGTCTTTCTTTGAATCTTTTTATAGTGTGATAACATATCTTGTATTTACTGATGTTCAACACGGAGCTCTACTACTGTTTTAAAGGTTAAGGCTCCATATTTTTCTTTTTGCCAACAAACCCAACAGACAGAACAACAATGTGTTATTCTGCGTTTGTCGCACTCGGCCACAAGCCCACTGCTTTCTGCCGAAGAAAAGCAAAACAGAAATGACCACAAATATTTAGTTTCTTTCCCTTCAACAAGAGTTACTCAAACAGGCAAAAGGTTGCAATTGTTGGGAACTTTTTCCAGCAGCGGATTGATACACATTTGATGCACTAATAACTAGGCTTAAAAGAAACTACAGTGTGTGTGTGTGTGTGTGTGTGTGTGTGTGTGTGTGTGTGTGTGTGTGTGTGTGTGTGTGTGTGTTTTCGGAGGAACATCCAGTGCAACTGATTTTAATAGTTTCTGTGAACAGTGGAAGTCAATGACGCAGAGGAATAAAATATATCACACAGATAATCCTTGATTCGTTGTGTAGAATATCTCTAGACTTATTTCAAAATTTTAAATATGTTCTTATTTTAAACATCAGAACAATATTTCTTAGCATTAACTGTTGGCCTCAGTTACAAAGCTCAAAAACAACTCCCTTCACTTCAAAGTTACCGCGACATATCTATTTATCAAACGCTCAAATCACGAATAGCCCCAACTAATCCATAACCACAATCTATATGTCAGTGACGTTTTTCATGCAGGGCACATGGGCAGACACAGGCTGATTTATATGACTTTTTATAGGTATATAGACTCCTGCTCCTGCTTTGAAGTAGACTTTGACTCAAGGACATCAAGGCACAAGCTTCTTGCGTGTGAGCAGTTTTGTGAAGAAATGTTTGGATTTGATTGCATTTGACTCAGGAGACCTTGCATTTTGTTTGTAACACAGCCCCTTAGAAAGAATCACGTTGCGTGTCAAGCAGTCTGCACGTGAAAAGCGTTTGCCCGAATCCTTTCTGAACTTGTCCGAGCAGAAGAGAGGGGTGTGATTTCCACGTAGAGTGACGTCATGGCAAACTAAGAATCGGGAAGAACTCTTTAGGCACGTAGCGAGTCACATATGTATCATATTTCCATTCAGTTTGGTTTTCATAGCGCCACATCAGAACAGAAAGTATCTCAGGGCTCTTTTCACAGAGAGCAGGTCCAGGCCGTACACTTTATAATGTTCCACATGGTGTCACGTAGTTTGCCACGCCCACATTAGGTGGTTGTCTCTGTGGTTTGCCTGCGTGTCGTGGGCGTGTGCGGTAAAGTCCAGCATTTCTGTGGCTGCTTTGACTCAGCACGCATCAACCGTGCGTGCTGAGTCACGGCAACGTGTTGTTGACATTCTCTGGTGTGTTTGGGTTATTTGGTGAATCCAGATGAGACTACACACAGCACCATTCAGCGTCAGGCCCAGAGTTCCACGAGGCCTTGCTTTATATCTGTTGATATCATACAGTGGGTATGGACGTTGGGCCGACCTGTTTTATTGCTGTCTGTTTTGCAGCTTCACACAGCTGCACACTTGGCTTCTGTGTAGGTAATAAATCCTGCAGTCGTAACTAAATCACTGGTGCGCAAAGTGGGTACAAGCACGGACGGCTATCTCACTCTGTGGTACTGCAGCTCTAATGTCTGTGGTATCTGTTAGCTTAGATCAGGGATACCCAGCTTGCCATTCTTTGCTAAATGACAGGATGCCAGGGTCCATTTATGAACAAGAATGAATAATGGTTCCAAGACGGGAACGCTGCACTGAAGCTAGCATGTTGTGACTTGTGATTAGCAACCTTCCAAATAGCAATTGTCATTTGGCAAATTGAAGGTTTGGTGTGAGGTGATGGAATGAAGTCAGGACAGCAGAGTCACTACCACCACTCAAATCTCACCATTCCTAGCACTTACTTGTGTCTTCTTTCTTTAAAAAAAAAATTCTAGCTAGCCTGGTCCCCTACTTATTCTGGACAACAGCATCTGCTAAATGAAAGTGATGTAACGCAGCATTGCCATACTGTCTGTCATCCTGCACCTGGAATATGTTTGTGTTGTGAGAAAATGTCAAATGTTTCCTCATAGTCCTTCTTTCTCTTTTTGCCTCCTCTCATAATTTCCCCCCCTCAGTGCGATGGGATCATCTTGGACCTCAGCAACACCTCCTTAGAGGGCATCGCTGTGCTCAACATTCCCAGCATGCACGGCGGCTCCAACTTGTGGGGCGAGTCAAAGAAGAGGAGGAACTACAACCGCATGAGCAAGAAGGTCCCCGACCGGATGCAAGCCAGCACCGTCACAGACGCCAAGGAGTTGAAATTTTGCGTGCAAGGTGAGTCCGAGGAGACGAATGAGGATCCACCTTTCGAGGCAAATTCACCTACCTGGTACCTGTTTGCAGGAAGCTGCTGAGTTTGGCATAAAAACAGAAAGCAACCCTGCAATTTTGTAATCTTGTGTAGCAGATGTTTTTGTGCTCAACTTTAACCAATTTAACATGGGACATAACCCCCAGGTGGGGTGCAGGTCTGTGTACCCCTCAAAACGTCCGTTGTCCGTTAATCCAGCATCACGCTGCAGGAGCAGTTGGCCGTATCACATGCAGCACACTGAAAAACAGATATTTCATCATTCGTGGCGAATTGCTTATTAGTCATCGGAACATTTCTTGCATCAGGTTTTGTTTTTCACGAAGCACTTGATTTGAAGAGATCCTGCATGGCTGCATTCAGCTGTGGAGAGACAAGTCGACAGCTTCTAAACTTAATGAGCTAATAAATGAGGGTTTTTTTCGGGACGTCCTAGTGGCCCAGTGGTTAACTTCACAGATCGGGGCATTTTCTGCAGTGATATTCTGATGTTTTGTGCTGTCTATCTGTGTCCACTGGCCTCTAACAATTGGCATCCTCTGTCCTCCCGTCGTCCCCGGGGGACAGGAAGTTCTGGCAGAACTGGTATTTAAGGCCAGTGACAATCACCAAACATCTGTTTTAGATGAATGCCATGGCATGACCTTCGGCGTTACGTCAGAAAGGACACAATCGAATGTTCAGTAAATAAATGAATGCAACTCTGTAACTCTGCCCGTGTCCAACCGTCTGTGTGCACAGATTCCCTCCTGGCTGTCGCCGATCGAGCCGCTTGTCCTTAACTTTACGTTCATAAAAGCACAGAATGTCTTGGTTTTTTTAGACAGTAGAATAACACTGTGGGGAACCCTGATATATGTAATCAAGATTACAACCAAAGAGTTAAGGGACATAAACCGGCGTCACAGTGGCTGTAATCAGCAGCTGCAGGGTGTCGGACCCGTTAGCAGCTGCTGGATGTGTGGCAGCAGCTTGTTCGTGGTTCATTCTAAAATAGACATTAAATGCGGTTAAAAGTGTTACCTTCTAGTCACTTTTCTCTACAGCAACAGTTGGCTTAAAATTGACTTGGACTTTCTGAGGTAATTATGGGTTGTTGGTAATCATCGGTTGTGTTCTCCTCCATTTCACCGTTGTAGCTTCCAACATCGTTGGTATTTCCAATAATGTTCGTCCGATTGTTGCTTCACATCACCAGACATCCATTTCATATATTCTACAATGCTTGCACGCTTGTTCTATTTTTGCAAACCACGTCACTTTGTAGACGTTTCCACGCCGCGTTCCATCTGCTTATTTTCACCTCGTCCAAACTTTCGCTCCATCACAGCTGGGCCTTTATTGAGTCTTGATTCTTTGGTTTAGTTTCTTTTTAGTTTTATTTTTCTATATTTCTATAGTTCTCTAGCTCTCTCTGAAGAGGACATTTATATTTCAGTTCACCATAATGCCTCCTGGTCGGTGCACAGTTTGGTGCATGTGTGACTTACAAGGTTTACATCCAAGGCAAGGACCTTTGTCACGTCACTTCTTCTTCTTCTTGCACTGTATTAGGCATTTTTGTTACTCTACAGCAAAAAATATTCATCCGACACCAGCACGAATGTCTCAGGAAATGCAATAAATTACTGTAATGACGCTGATTATTTATTTGTTCATTTATCACTAGTATATAATATACAATATAATATGGCTACAGAACTCTACGGGATGAGTTGCTTCCAGCAGCGGCTGCAGCCTGGATCGGATGTCCACAAACATTAGATCTGTGCTGAATTCATCCCACTTCGGTCTGTCTCGCTTCACTTCCTCTCCGCATCCCTGCTGACTGAACTAAAACCTTGTTTCAGTGGAGATCTCGGGGCTGTACTGACGGAAAGGACGGAGGAGCGGACGAGCAAAAGACAGGAGAACAGGAAGACACAGGTAGAAGACGAGCTCAAAGAAACTAGAATGTAAGAGGAAACGGGGACGACTGGCTTTCAGCTTCATACGTGTTAATAGTTGACGGACTCTGCATCTTTGTCTTAAGCAAAGTGGGGAAACGTATTGCAATAATTGGATCGATTGGCAGTGCTGCGACCGCTACATGTTGTTGTCATTAAGGAACCGAGACCATTAACAGAACATGGCTGAAATAATAATTTAAAACCTGGTGAGTGAAGGCAAAATATGTCAAATGCATGATGTGCTGTGAGTGAGCGTTAACCTATAAGTCCACGTTTACCGCAGATCACATGCTGCTGCGGTTCGCCGCTCGTTTTGGTTCCCTGGTAAAACAGAAGCACGTGCCCGTTTTCTGCTCCGCTCAAGCTACGTGAATGAACTTCAAACTAAAGGGCGGAAACGTTGATTGCGCCGTTAGCAGCCTCCCAATTCTGCCCAAAATATCTTTTTAAGACCACACCCCGCACTCGAATAAGTAACAACGGTGCGCGGAAAACATATTGCTCGGGACAATATGAGAAGCTGTGTGTCCACATTCGACGCTGAATGTGTAAAGTAGACACTCGATTCTGAGCCCACTCGCGGGCTCCAGACTTCTTTGTATCTGTATGCGTGAATGCACCGTTACTCTGGTGAAGTCTCCTCCAGCTCTCAGTCAGTCTTCTTTTTGAATGTGGAATTGTTTCCTCGGTTTCTTTGCCTTTCCCAAACTGCAGCAGACCAGCAGCGAGACACACTGTTGCGGATGGAGGCCTGTTTCCATTTTAGTGCAGCAACATGGCAACAACGAGGGCTCTTGCATTTTGAGGTTCCCTGTGGTTCCAATCACAGGGAATATGCGACTTTGTTGTTTTCACTTATCTTAAAGGTTAAATCCGTGATCCTACACAAGAAGTTCAGTTTCAGAGCATGACTTCACCTGTGAAAATCCTTCTGCGGGTCTGACAGGAGCTTCCTGAAGTTTTTTGAAAGGCAGGGAGAGTCTCGACCCGATCTGTAGTGGAAACCCAATTTGCTCTGCTCATGTGCGAAACTGCGCCGCTTTTTCCCCGTTAATTGCAGAAATTAAAAGCTTCATTTGAAGTCAGGCTTCATGTTGATGAGTGGAACGTATCTTTAGAAATACATATTGATAAAATATTTTGTGTGACTTTTTAAAGTTTAGTTAAAATGTTAAATTAATCCTAATAAATACTTACATAAACATTAATATATATATATATATTACATTTTTCATAATCAAATGAATTTAACAATTACTATCTTTCAAGCAATGCAACATTTTACCAGCTTTTTTTGTTAATGAATGACAAAATTCGCTCCATATATTAGACATTCCTAAACCAAAACAGGAAATAAAATACATTTATAAAAATAAATCCCCCTACTTAATGGAAGTGCAATGCTAAATTGCTGGCCCTTGAGCATCCTTTGGCAACACACACACACACACACACAGTACAGTAGATACAGTTCCCATCCCCATGTGGTCACCTTTGAGGCCCCCACAGGACCTGGTTCTGGACCCACAGGACCTGGTCCTGGCTCCATTCAGCCCACACTGCACTGTCCACCATGACTTTGTTTCACTGTACGAGTGTGTGAGAGCTTTTGTAAATCTTCAGCCTGGTTTTAACTCCTGGCCTAAATCCGAGCCATAATCCCAAAGTAGCCTCTTACAGAAGTGAAGACCAACAAACTTGAAGGGATTTTCCTTATCTCATTACGCACACTGACCAGGAACAAACCAACAGCGTAAACCCCTGTACATTGTCATACGATCCAACAGGTCTGCGCCATTAACAAATAGGTGACTCAATTAATCAAACAGTGGGTCCATTTTGGTAACTGGTTAATCATTGAATTGAAGGAAAAATGCAAGCCATTACCTGCTTTGGGCTTCTCCAACGTGAAGATTTCTGGCTTTTCTTTTGGCTTTCGGTCTGTTTGTCAGACACTTTGTCCCGTTGAGCTGTGGGGACTTGTAATGTCCGTCTAATTTTTTAATTTTTAAAAAAAGCAATCGGGTATTTAATTGACAAAAAAATAAGCAACACCACAAGATACAGACCAAGCCCCGAAAAACTAATGTAGTGTTGAATCATCACTTCTCTGACAATAATCACAAATTACATTCTCAGTGGATTGGATTGAAATGTTCAGGGATTCATACTTCACGGTGGCAATATCAGGAAGATAATGCTGCGTCGCAACGACATAAAGAAATATTGATCATTTCTGCAATATGTTCCATTCCTCGGTATGAGACAAAAACACCCGTTAAACCAGATGTTGTTGCTGCACACACGCGTGCATTTGTATATGAGCATAGTTTTAGTAAAACGTGTCAAATATTTCTGCGTGAATTTGTTCGCGTCGTGCGTGTGGGAAAGTGTGCGATGGAATCTTTGTGCTCCGGAGTCGTCCCTCAGGCTTGAACCCTTATTAAATTAGCTTCTCCCGCTGATGCTCAGACTCGAGTGCTCGGACTCGGACTCGGAGGCGAGTGCCCTGGTTTCAGGGAGAAACTGTCTCCATGCAAGGTATGCATTTAATGTGGCTCGCTTTCTGCGTCCCCTGGACTGTGTATGCCTCTGTCGGTGTCTGTGCGTGCCTGCATGTTTATCATACAGCTAATTGTTAATGGCAGTTGCTTTCCCTGGCGCAATAAACTAAAGCTTTTAAATCCATTTGCTACAGATAATGCAATCAGCCAGGGTTACCCAGAGTGAGTGAAAGACGCCCCGGGCACTTCTGACCTCAGTGATGAGACTTCAGTCCTCTGAGTCACCGTGTTCCTGCTCTGGTTTTTGTTCTGCATGGACAGAAACGACAGACAGACAGACAGAGACAGCCTATAGCAACGTCTAATTGGAGTACTGGCTTCATTTGAAGTTAAACAAAGTCTCTGTGGAGCTGCAGAGAAAGTACGTTTTTGTCTCGTTATTTGACGGCTGGAATGTGCAATCCATGTTTAGTCACCCCAAACGGTATATTTCACCGACTGTGCCGGCGGAGGTCTCAAGCCTCACGAGGAACTCGTGATCCTCTTTCGGGTTGTTTTCCCCACACCACTCGTCTCTGTATATTCATGAATCGGAAAGATAGTCAAACAAGCCTTTTTGCTCGAGATGAAACCTCTTCGGTTCATCGTTGCCTCAGTTTGCACCGCCAAGTGCAAATTCATGCTCACGCCTTTGAATATGCGATTGTGGGGACCGACAGTGCACCCTGGTGGCTGACCATGCGCCGCGGCGTCGCCAGTTCGCGTCCAGCCAGGGACCTGTTGTTTTGTCATCTCTCTACTGTCACTATTTAATAAAATCATCTCTTTTAACAAATCTCTTCAAACACACCTTAAACATCCAGCCTCATGTCAGGTTCCTCTTTAACGGAAAGAACTGATGCAAGCCAGGTTCAGGTGGGATCTGGTCTAACTGTCGGAACAGACCATTTCAAAGGGTCTCCACACTGATGCGAGAAGGCCGGCCCCCTGCTGTGATATCAAACAGCATGAGTAACCACAATAAAATACGTGACGTTGGAGGATTACGCTAGCATTTGTTAAACCTTTAAACTTACTGAGCTGCAGACCTCTGAGCTGTGCAGGTGACTGAGATTTAAACCTTTAGGAATCCTGTAACTGTAGTCACATGACCTGCTCCACTGCAGGGCCACACCAAACATCTGTAGTGAAAACTTTATCTGTACTCATCTCTCCCCTAAAATATTTTGCTACAGAGGCATTTGTTCTGGGTGTCACAGAAATATTAAAGGAATATTAAAGGGATACTACAGTGCGAGAATGCATGTTGCTACTTGCCACTTTGATCACGAAGGCGACGCGACTCGGAGTATGGAGTATGTAGGCTACAATATAGTAAAGAAGTGAGTGTTTTTAGTACATAGTTTAGAGAATATTAGGGCACCGCCTACTGAACTCACTCTCCACAGCATCAAGTGTGTGCGTCCCCGCGACTACTGTCCTGACGTCGAGGTGTAAATGGGGACAACGAAAGTCTCGGAGTGGGCGTTAAGCACAAAGGTTCCTACGTGTTCTGCGGGGGAGAGAATGAAAAGCCGATCTGTCTGAATTTGCAAGTGAAGTGGAGTCAAAGGTCTGCTCTTGTCCGCTGGATGAAGATAGAAACACAGTGAGGGCTGGAGCTGCCGACGGGAGCCGGAGTCACGTCGGAAGGGCCGCCGGGGTCAGTCCGTCCCGTCACCATGCTCCTCCTCAACCTTTATCTCTGCACCATCTCTCCCCTCCCCTGTTTATTTCCTCCCTGCTCCCGGATCAGATTTCCTCAACTTCCTGCGGTGGATGGAGCTGGAAAGGATGCACATGAATAAAGTGGATGTAGCACGCAGCAGTCTAGGGAATTGTGAGTGTGCTGTATACAGTGCTGGGCAGCAGTACTCACTTACAATGTGCAATACACACATATACAATGTGATTTTTTTATTTTCTTTTCCCAGTTGAAAGTAGTTAAAGGTTCAGTAATTAGATTACAGCTGCCACTTATCCCAGGAACGCTCAGTTACTTCTGCGATGTCTGCTTGCTTTCTGCAGCTTTTTACATGCGGTGGTATTTGTGAAGATCATCTTGCTGAACAAAACCTGTAAGTATCATAAACTTGTGTTTGCTTATTTATCCAGTGGGCGGGGCATTGTTTTTTCTTGTCGAGGGAACCGGGGGGGACGCTAACGTCCTGGTTGGCCGACCAAAAAACACGTCATCCCGGCAGCGACGCCATGTCCTGTCCTCACTGTGAAGCCGCTGGATTCACAAAATCCAGTTGATTCCTTGAAAGTAGCCGACCTGTGGCTAGCTCGTCATTTAAGAGCACGTAAAAAGACAACTTTGCGATCCTGGAAGGCTAAACGTTCCTCCTCTGTTCTCCAGCACCTGTGGCAAGACAACACGTCCCGCACCAGACTGTCCACGGGTTACACAGAATTCGAACCGACGTCAACCCTCCATCAAACTCCTGGCGAGACCACCCCAAAGATGTTGAAGTAAAGGAGCATTACTGGGATTAGTAACTGTGAAGTCATTTCTCACAGGGGTCAGTATTAAGCCTCCAAAGTGTGACACGTGGCTCCGGTAGCTTTAGCGTTGCTGGAAAGCAGCTGTGGCGTGGCTGGGCTAGCTGACTGCTAATGATTGCTAATGAGAAAATTGATTACTGGCACTTGTTTTCCGGCACGTCGCCCCACGCTGGCGGTTCGTCTGTGCTGCTTTTTATAGGAACCTGCAATTTCAGATGCGTTCCGTCCAGGTTCCCGTTGCGCCTCCCCTTCATGACTCATTTGTTTTCTTTCCCTGCTTGTGCGACTCTCTCCTCCCTCTCCTCTTCCACCCAGCCACCTTCCCCCCCC
>JAVQJF010108596.1:0-15807 GCA_036023855.1 Gadopsis marmoratus | reverse complement strand
TCTGACTGCGGCGCAGGAAGCCTGCGGGGGGGGGGGGGGGCCTGGTTACATTTCCATCTGTCGTCACATTCAAGGTTGAGGAACCTGGCGTCCCTTCGGTGTCTACAGCTTTTCTTTCCGTTTTCTCATGCGCTCTTAATTCTGATTTGGGACCAGATAAATTGCATAAAACATGAAGCGAAAGGGAATAATAAAATCCATAACGCCACCCAGAAATGACCTTTTGGCCGCTCTGTTTGCGGTAGAGTTTGGTCTCTTTATGCTTGTGAAAGTGCAGAATAACGTTTTCATCCAGGCGACTGTGACTTTTTCTTAACAGTAAGCCATCAATCACTAAGCCTCATTGGTAAAACTGTCGGGTCGCTTTGGAAGCACTCAGCCTTAAACTTAAAAAATGCAAAAAGCTTCATAATGGCGTGCAGTTAGCCCAAATGCTAACCATGAGGTTTACTTACATTAAAATCGCTGAACGAGGCCTGTCTGGAGTTTTCCTCACTTTCATTAAAAACCTAAAATAAAATGTTGGCATTGATTAGTTATATATGATATAAAAAGGGGGTGTGGCGTCATGATTGACAACGTGTGGTGTGCTGTGATTAGTTGAGGTGGGAGTGTGGGCGGGACCTCGAGGCTGATCAGTACCGCGTGGCTCTGGCTCCAAATGACGTCACCGGCGATTAATGGCAGCTCCCGTATCCGGGATATTTTGGAGTCATTTTTGTGCAGTGGGAGGAAGTGGAGACGCGTCGGCCATCTTTATACACGGCCTATAGTAGAGACTACAAGGCTGTAAAATAAAGGGAGTATCAAATGAGCAAAAAATACGGGATTAAAGATTCTTGTAAGCAGCCAAACGTAGAAGCTGTTTTCAGGGAACTTGTTTGCCCTGAGTCGAGCCTGTTCGGGTGACCTTCCCTTCAGCCATGACCTTAAAGGAAAATGTCAGTTTTTTACAACTTTGGTCTTGTTTTAGTTTCATTTTTATTGGTTCTGAACGTTTTAGATTCTGTCCTCACAAGACAAATGACAGCGTCTGTCGTTTGCTCAAATGTATGTTTGTGTTTAGCCGACAAGGACCTCTAGTGGCCGTGTGAATTACTGTTGTCTGTCAGGACCACGTTGTTTCCTTTTAGCTGTTTTTTACGTGTTGGTCTTTGTTCAGATTGATGAAACGAGCTCTAACCTGTTAATTAGTGAGCTTCAGAGGTCAGTTTTGTACAGAGCCAGGCCTGGCTGTTTCCAGTCTTCATGCTAAGCTAAGCTAGCTTCATATTAACTGCACAGACGAGTGTTATTTATCCTCTCATCTAACTCTGCCAGAAAGCAAAATTGGGCATTTCCCAAACTGTTCCTTAAGAAATGGGGGGGAAAGTATAAGAAAATAATTTGATTGGTAGACACACGTAAACAGCCTCAGAGGAAAAATGCCTGCAAGGTTTAGTTCAGGGAAAAGTAATTGTCTAGCCAAGCCTGCATGGACCAGTACTGATGCGTTTCCTGCTGCTGGCGTCCCACATGTGGTCGTTACTGCAACACGCCTGCTAATATTTCCCACTTTTCTCACTGTAACCTCCTTGATTTTTTTATTTACTGCCAAAAATGGGAGCTGAGTCGTAACAACATTATCTCTCTCCCATCTCTCTCTTCATCCTTCTCTTAATTCCTTATCTTCCTATCCTTACACCTTCTCCCTCACCTTCTTTTCTTACTACGCCTCCTTTCCTTTCTTTTCCCTTACTTTCCTCTTTCTTTTCCTTTCACTCTTTCCATCTCCTTTATGTTTCATCCTCCTTGGTTCCTCATCTTCTCCTCTGTCAAATTTGTCTTGCCGTCTTCCCTTGTCCCATGTCCTTCCTCTTCCTTTTCACCTCCTCCTCTCCCATCTCATACACTGTCTCTCTTGTCCCTGTTGTCTCTTTCCTCCTCTTCCTCTCTCCTTCCCCCGTCATTTTTCCATCTTGACTCTCCCTCTTCCCCCTCCTCTCATTTTCTTCTTTCCATCTGTTCCTCCATTTCTCTCCTCACTGACCCGTGCCTCTCTCCCTCCTCTCGCTCTCTTTCCTCATCCTCATCCTCTCCCTCACTTCTTCTTTCTTCTTCTTCTTCTCATCTTCCTCCTAACTCTTCTCCCCTCTTTCTATATTTCCCCTTTAATCACTTCTCCTCCTCTCTGTCTTGTTTCCTCCTCCTCTTCTCTTGCATTCCTCCCTGCAGGCTGTTGATGGAGAGGATTTCGAATGTCAGCCGGGACCGTGGTCATCGCAGGAGGAATTCTGGCTACAGTCATCTTACTGACCATCGTCGCTGTACTGTGTTTATGTAGGTTGCAGGTATGACTGTTCTACTATTCACCACACGTCTAATGCTCATGTGGTCAACACGAACAAATAAGGCCCGGGGAAAAAACCAGATAATCTCCCAGTGGTTGTCATATTAGGTGCACGCCAACTAATGTAGTATATTATTGCTTTAATTTAATAAACTCAACAACATCATCATGCTGTTTTCAACACTGTTGTTCTGGATTACTCATCTAAAGTGTTATTGTCTGATTTCAGTCACTGCAGGCGTGTTTTTAAGTCTCAGCCAAACTGTTTCTTGTAGTAACTGCCACAAGATGGCAGCAGCTCCATTTCAAGCGCCGTACTGGAACTTTGCAAGTCAAAACACAATAAAAGCCTTGTTAAGAAAAGAAGGGTTTCTGTCCACTGAAAGTAGAAGGCTTTTAATTTGAAACTGATACAGGAAGTGTTGAGTAACAGTGTGATGCAGTAACTTTAACGGGGCAAACAGGAGCGAATCAAAATGAGTCTTTGTACTAAAATATGACCAATTATACTCAAACTGAGTATAGAGGCTTTAGAAGCCTCTAATACAAACCTGCTTCAGATAAAGGCCTGGTATCTTCTGCAGCTCAGCTAAATAAAGGCCCCAGCTGCTGTCTGAGGACCTACTGTCTGTAACAATAGATCAGACTAGGCCATGGTTCTCTGCTGGAAAACTGTGGATTGCGCTCCCTGGGTTTGGAGTGAGATGCTGCCCCAAGTGAAGGAGTTCAAGTATTGCAGGGTCTTGTTGACAAGTGAACGGCATTGAGACGTACGTTCCTCACAACGCAATTGGTTGATGCCTTTATTCACCACACGAAAGCTTAAAAAAGACAAACGTCGCTCTTTCCGTGTGAAAGTACTGAGTTTGAAAGACTATTTTGATGTGGGACTTAATCAAATGAGAATAACGCCCCCCTTGTGAGATGCCAAACACATGGGGGTGACAGAAGTAAAGTCAGTAGGATTCATCCTCCTGGGACCGTGCTTGCCAATACAACATTTCATGACAATCCATCAAATAGTCCACCACTTGACATGGTGTGGTTCAGACCCATAGAAGACATATGACCAAGGTCCACAAGGACTCAGTCCAAGTCCAGAACAAGGACTCCACAGGTCCAGAGGGTGGATGTTTGGTTAGCATGGCTTTATTTTATTAGCTTCTACTTCACTTCTTGTCGTTTGTGTTAAGCGTGTCGGTGTTATCATTAAAAGCGTCCTAACGTTGGACAATGTCTCTGACCGTCTCTCTTCCTGTGTTTGACCGCTCCAGTATTACTGCTGTAAGAGGGAGGAGTCAGAGAAGGGGGAAGAGGAGGAACCAGAGCTCGCCACCATGTCGCCGTCTCGCCCCCTGGCTCTGTCCGCTCCCCCTACGCCTCCGACACCGGAGCACTATGGCGACAACCTGGAGAACTACCCTCCCACCTTCCTCACCGAGGCCAACGGGCCGGCCAGCTACTCCCCCACACCGCCGCCGCCGCGCAGGTGCCAGCGCTCACACGCCTTCTGCCCGTCCTGCGCCCGCTGCTCGCTGCCCTTCTACCTGCAGCACCCGGAGAGGCTGTGCAATGGCGGCCGCAGGATCAGCTACAGGACTGTGCAGCAGCAGGACCTGGAACTGCCCATGGACCTGGCCAGCTTCTACCAGAAGCTCAACCTCATCCGCTCCGTCACCATGAAGGAGGTGGTCACCCACAGCGTCAGCACCGATGTGTAGGAGCAGGCAGAGTGGAGGCAGCGCCGCCCTGCTGGCCTGGAGGAAAAGTTGATTTATACAAACTGCAGTGACTCTGTGCCGCCTGCAAACACACTGACTGAACATATTTATGAACATATTATAAAAGTGTTGCTGTGGGTGCAGCAGTAACACTCTGCTGTACTGATGCTACAACACCATTTTGGAGGTCTACAGCTCTGGAGCAACTTAAACATTTCTGACAGAGTTGAACAGACTCATTCCTGTCAGACTGAAAACTGTTTTAGATAATTAGCTTGTTTGCTAATTAGCTAGTTAAGTAGCTAACCAATATATATACAGTATATGTGTATGTATCACATTATAAACAAGACAATTTGAGAAATGAACACAGATTTTGTTTGTTTGAATGCAACACAAGAGACAGAAACAGAGGTAAAAAATCCTAAAAACAAACAAGACAAAAGTCCAGTGCAAAGTGGATGTTTCCTAAATGAGGCCAATGGCTAGTTAGTGAGTCTCTGTTAAAGGATGAGTCTGTCAACAAATCCCATGTGTGGACCAAAACCAGCAGTGAATGTATCTACTAGTATTGTGTGCATCACAGCCTGATAGATCTTCTTCCTCTGAGCCACAGAGCTCCACTTTTGCCCCAAAAACTATAAAAAACGCATCAGTTTATCTGCACTCAACACCACACACAGACACCGTCCTGCTGCCCCAAATACTCACTAGAGCACCAAATGTGGATTCATCCGCCGTTGAAAATAGTCCCCAACAAATTCAACATTTCTTCATGTTTGAGTAACATCGGCTAAAAGGTGCAGTGCAGCTGTTTTTGGAAAAATTTTGTTTTCAAAAATGAATTTATATATCTGTGAGGTGTTTTGAAATCCTCAGTAGGAGCCAATAGGCTTGGAGCTGCGAGCCACAGACAGGAAGTCGGGCAGTATTTAGAGACGGACTAACACACGGTTGGTTTTGGTCTTTCTATGGGATTTGTTAATAAGAGAAAAAGATAGATTAACTCTTTAATCCTTTTAATATCCAAATTAAGAGTGTTTTGGAAAAGAAACAAAGCTACAGCTGTTCACACTGACTTCACCTTCATCACAAAGAGCTTCTTCAGTTTAGAAAAAGGACTGAACGCAACAGTATATATATGTGTACTTGTACAGCGTATTTGTGACACCACTTGACTGTGATTCGTTCATGCAGTGAAGAACACGTCTTCACATAAACAACATGCTGTGTTTTCTGTGTGTTTGTTGGTGTAGCAGCGACTGTACAGCGTCCTGTGACTGTTTGTTCCACCTTTTATTTGGTTCACAGTGAAATTCCCTCACATAATGCCTCACAAATAGTACCTTTTAAATCCGTTTTTTATACTTTATTATCTATTATCTATTCATTCTGAAGCACAAGGGTCAAGTTGCGCAGGTGTCTTTACTTATTCTGCCTGATTACACGTCTTCTAATCCGCCACACTGACTGAGAACACCTGTGCAGGTGTGAGCAGCTGAACATGCAGGAGCTTCAACAGTTCAGCTTCTCTGAGCCTGGCAGGTGTCGATGGGGAGGAAAAACTCATTTGTGTGCATGAATTATCTATTGTAGATCAGAAATTAACATTAAAATTTGAATGACAAATTCATGCACAAAGTAGTATTTTTGTGCCGAGCTCCATATCGACTTGTTAAAATCAGACTTTTTATTGAATTGCTGGCATCAAAGATCTCCAGTATCAAGGACTGTGGTCAGAAATGACATCTTCTAAGAAGAATTGCGTTCTATTACATATGAGATGATTTCTTTATGAAAAAAAATACATTCTTGATATCAAACTTTCTCAATAAATCACCTGATATTGACATTAAATTCAACTTTAGTTGGTTAAATGTACTTTTGTCCCCCGTTCATTTCAAAGACAGGAATTTAACTGATTATCCAAAATCAGATCAGCTACAATTTTATCCTTAAAGGAACCTGCCTGGAGCTTCAGTTTGACCCGTGTGTGCGTGTTTAAAGGGCTGTCCTGAAGCATTTAATGATCCAATGACTGCAGAGATGAGCTGTGCTGTAGGCCAACGGGTCAAAGGGTTTCCTCCAACATGAGCATCTAACAACAGGACAGCAGATGAGCGTTTTCTGCTTTACAAACTTACATACTCTTCTTTGTTTAGTGAAATAAAAGTATAGAATCCTCTCCTGCAGCAGCTACTGCCATGGCGCCTTTGAGCAAGGCTGGTATGACTTTTCACCCTTTTTTTAATTTAAATGTTCTCGTTAAAGAGGAACATGTTACGTCATCAACCGTGTATAAATATGTGTGTGTGTGTGTCAAACCATATAAAAAGGAAAAAGAGGCCAATGTGTTCATTTGTTATTTAATTGAAATACAAGTCATTAGGTTTTTAGTTTATTTTAACAGTACACACATTCCATACTAACGTTTTGTACAAAGAGGTATCAGTTATATAAAAACACAGTACACAACAGTTAAAAATGAGACGTGAGCACGTCTGAATACATTTCAACCATACTTCAAGTGTCAGGAATCTTTCTTTCTGTGTTTGTATTAACTCCGTCCTCCTCTGTCACACACACAGACCAGGACTGGCATCAGGTGACCCGATGAATAACCACCGGCTGGCGTCACGATAAATGAAAATGTGCTATGACTAATAAATATGCCTCCGCATCCCGCGGGTGGACCGGCAACGGCGCCAAGCGGCAGGGGCGTGGAATGCAAATATGAACTTTTTACATGCCAGACACCAAACTGAAACACAATTAAATAAGATTTCATAAACAGTATCTGTATTAAATATTCTAGACATGCAGTATATTCCGTTGAGAAATAATTTAATACATCTTTTCATGGCAGCGACTCCACGTCGTCTCCGACGCCACGTGTTGTTAGAGGATTTAACAGCTGACAGAAACGGGCTGTACGGTTGAGATATACAGTTTAATGATAAGGAGAATGTTGGGGGGGTGGAGATAACATTGGTCAGGAAAAGATTTCTTAGGACAAAAAAAAGAATATTTACTATTACTGTTTATTTATAGACGTGTTTGGTGAGTATTGTGTTGTTCCTGTCGAGTTTGAATGACGTGTTCTGCGATGAGGGGGGGCGTGCTGGTGCTCAACTGCGACATCTTGTGGCAGCGAATATCGTACGTAGAGACTTTAAGAATCAGTTTTGAAGGTTTGAGAAGCCTGGAGGTGATTTCATGTTTTACTAACGCGCACTGTGAAGAAGAAGTAACACATCAAAACTGAGCATCAGAGAAGTTTCCCTCACAATGAACATCGTGTTTAGCACCAATAATTTTCCTTGAAAAAGAAAAGAGAAAAGGGGTAAATAGACACTGCAGCTGATGCAGCGTCAACAGGACAAAACGTTTTTGTCTGATATCAAGACGACGATGTAAATCCAAGTTACTGGAAGAAGTTCTGTGCTTCCAACTCTGACGTTCACAGTAACCGTAGTACCACGTGTACATGAACGAACCCATTTCTTTCCTCATGCTGGGGTCAGAGTCGGGGTGCTGAGGGGCTGTGGCGTCCTGGACTAGGAGGTCGGAGGTCGTACGGCGCGGCAGGAGTGGCAGCAGGCCTTGCTGTAGTACCAGTGGCTGCACAGGTTGACCTTCAGCGCCAGCAGGCAGTTGGTGGAGGGACGATCCTGGCAGCTCTCGTCTGGGACACACAGAGTTCACGTTAGCAGTTTCAAGAGAGTTCAGTCCAAACCCAGAACCAGGTTAGCATCTCTGATACCAACGCAACACTCTCTTAACATATTTTAAAAAGGAAATTCCAGGACATTTCAACCTGGGCCGTTCAGTCCTGTTTCGTCCGTCTCACGCACGTCTGTTAATCAATATATCAGAGTAATGACTCTGCGTTTCACTTGCGCTGCTAAGTGGGTAAACGTGACAAGCCTCCTCCTGCTTTCCAAATATACTTAAATTTTAGAGTCAGAAAAAGTCAAGGAAAGATGTAAAGGACTTAGGAAAAGACAGCGGTCATGTTACGAGGCTCCCACTGCCTCTTGCACCAGGCTAGGTCCAGTGCAGCCTGTGCTAAAGGAGGTAAGAAAGGAAGCACTGAAGCACCTTTCCTCAGCATTTAGAGGATTCCATCAGCCACTTGGATACCTCCGGCTCATTGCACTCTTCGACCGCAGCCGCCGGATGAAAGTAAAGCTAGATAGATAGGTAGACTTTGTTTTCTAAAAAAGATATGTGTGGAAGCCTCTGGCGGTGTTACCTGGCGGCTCGGTGGGGCAGGACTGCAGGGTGCAGGTCTGTTTGGACACCGGTTTGGTGAGGGGGTCGCAGCCTCGGACCAGCTCCCTGCCCTGGTAACACTTGACGTCCCTCATCCTCACACCCACACCGCACGTCTTAGTGCACTGAGGACACACAGGACCAGAGACACGTCATTAGCGAGGTCCTTTGGACATGTTGTAAGTCCTTTAGCGTGCATCAGAGGTGTGCTGGCCTCACCTCAGACCAGGGGGTGGTGTACCACTTGAAGCAGGGCCTCTCAAAGCAGGTGTTTTCCTCCTCCGGCTTCTCGCTGCCTCCACACGCCTCGTCATCAAAGATCTGGAACTTCCCTCCACTGATGCCGACACACAGGACCGTCCGTCGCTTCACGCCACGCCCACAGGTGGTGTTGCACTACAGACAAAGACAAAGTTACTAGTATTCATATCTGACTTTGAAGAGATTTTCTGCACTTCAGAGTTCCTCCACAAAGCGGTTGCCAACAGAGTGATGTCCTGCCGATGTGGAGAAGTGAAGACTGTAACCATGGGGCTGTCTGACGCCTTTAAAATGCTTGTTCTGTCCAACAAACTAAGAGATTTTCAATTTACAATAAGAAGAGGGACAGAAAAGCAGCAAATCTTCATCTTCCAGACGTTGGTCACAGATAACGTTTGTTAACTTTCTGTCAAACAACAAATGAATGGATCCCGTAAGAGCTTCAGGGCCTCACCCTCTCCCAGTCCTGGCTCAGCCAGTGTGGAGCGCAGTCTCTCTCCCCACAGGGGTGGTTGGCCAGCGGCTTGTTCTCCGCAGAGCACTGGTTCTCAGGGACCACGCGACCCTCCGGAGCCTTACAGTACACATGACGCACCATCTTCCCCTGGCCACACGACCCCGAGCACTGCAGCGACAAGGGTCAAAGGTCAAACCGGATGAGTATACCGTTCTCATCGACGCCATCTTCGGCCACGTTTTTGTCAAGTCGAACGCCGTTTTCCACACGCGGTCAGATCAGGTCGCCTGACGTTGCATCAGATACAAAGGGAGCGTCGCGTGAAGCGAAATGGCAGCCTGTCACATCACATCACAGAAAATCACGTCGCATGAATTTAAGATGACATCACAGGAAGTCTGGTCCACTGATTCCAAGAGAAGTACTTGCACGTGCCATTAGTATCAACCAGACTCTATATATAAGACTACTTCTGTCTTTTTGGAATAACTACTTTTATACATTTTAAAGGTAGAAAAAAAAAAAAGATGTAAAGCTTCATACAAAAATAATCCCCCTCAATCATACGGCCCACTAGAAGCGTGTGTTGGTGTGAGTAAAGGCACTCACAGGTCCCCACTCGGACACGGTCCAGTGGCGTTCGCAGGGTGGACCGGTGCAGTTTTTGATGCTTGGTGGTTTGGCCATCGGGTCACACGGTCTGGTCTCATCAGAGCAGCGGACGTCGCGGCTCACCTGGGCTTTATGGCCACATGTAGCAGGACACTGGAGACACACGCAGGCTCATTATTACAAGGCTGTTAGTTACAAGGTTGTTAGTGTGATGTTATTGTCAACCAGATGTGATGATAGGTGGAGTGCAGACTGTGTCGTCGCAGGACAGCATGCAACAAGGACCAGCTACTGTTTAAACACCATGCTGCTCAGTGAGTCGTACATTTCACAAATCTGTCTGTGTTTTTCAAGCCCCATTGGCTCAAATCACATCTTTTTTTTTTCTGTAGTGTCTCCATCAGTGACCGCCAGACCACACGGCTGCAGCAGACGGCTGCTGAACCTGAGCCTGACAACAGCAAGAGAGAGACGTCTGCGCTGCAAGACAATGTCCCTCTGACAAACATTGCTACGGGTGACAAAAATGAACTGTTACTGACACGAGCTACGAAGAGAGAAGAGAGAAGTGTGTGAAAAGTGACAGTTCAGTCCCAAAGCTCGATCGGCGGCGTAGAGACAAAGCCACGAGTGCTGTGAGGATGTGGAACACACACCTCCACTCCTTGTGTTCTGGCTTTGTTCTCAGCGGGGAAAATCATTACAGGCGTCCCATACCTCGGCCCACTCGGCCACCTCCCACTGCGGGCCGCAGGCGGGGCTCTTGCAGGGCCGCCTCTCCACGGGTCTCTCCAGGTCGGCCACGGTGCAGAGGTCGCTGTAGACCGAGCTGTCCAGGCCCGGCGAGAGCATCTTCCAGCAGCGCACCTGACGGAACTGGAAGCCCTCCCCGCAGGTTCTCGAGCACTCGCTCCAGCTGCTCGCCTCCCATCTGAAAGACCACGTTAGTCCCAACTCGTCAGCTCAGTTCAGACACAGATTCTGCAGGGGTTCACTGTCAGATTTTATGACGGCAAGAGTTATACTGCACGATGCACAGTTGGACTCTTTCCTGGTTGATTAATGTTTCTGCCAGTGGTTTCTACCTGGGCTGACACTCTCTCCCGATGCAGAAGTCGTGGACCGGCTCCGGTCTGGTCAGAGAGTCGCAGTACATGTCATGCACCTCGATGCCGTCGAAACGAATGCATGTGACGAAGGACTTCGACACTCCTGAGCAAGACACAACAAGCTCAGTGAAAACGTATTTATATATTCTAAACACTAGAAAGGAAAAGTCAGCGCGCGTTACATGAAAGAAAGAAGGAACAAGAAGACAAAAGGTTCAGTTGGCAGCAGAGAAAATTTAAAGTTTGAAGTTAATTTTAAGGGAGATGTATTTGTATATAGTAATTACGTTTCCAATAAATAAGCTTGTTTCAGGCCTCGATGCTGTGTTGCTAATGCACCACTCCCGTTTTGACATACTGACATGGAAAGACACTAAAAATGTGCAACGTAGATTAAGTTTTATTATTACAATTAAATGGAATGTCCAAATGTCTTCTGTGACGAAGGTCTGTTCTAGCAGGTGTCCTACAGTGTTAACGCACAGACAGTCGTGCACTTCAGCAAACTCGTGTGGGAGCCTCGAATG
Organism: Gadopsis marmoratus; assembly: GCA_036023855.1. Taxonomy (NCBI): domain Eukaryota; kingdom Metazoa; phylum Chordata; class Actinopteri; order Centrarchiformes; family Percichthyidae; genus Gadopsis; species Gadopsis marmoratus. The sequence continues at coordinate 4,516 of JAVQJF010108596.1, read as the reverse complement.
TTACCGCGACCTGGTCTGCAGTCTGCAGGGTTTGAGGTTTGATCACATGATCTTAAGGCCGCTGAGGATGTGAAACTTCATAATAATCTTACTGCCCATGGACCTCCAAGTGCGTGTGTGTACCTATAGAGCAGGTCATGCTGCAGGGCTCCTGAGAGGAAAGTTTCCAGCGGTACATGTCAGCAGGACTCATCTTCAGGTTCTTCTGGTTGATCCTCTGATTCCCCCTGTCACCCACAAAACAAGCAGATAAGGGCAGGAGAACTCAAGCTGCGGCAGCATTTATCCTCGTGTCACGCAGGTATATTTACCTGCGCATGCAAATGGTCAGTGGAGAAGTGGATTATGCCGCAAAAGGACTTTGAAAGGTTTCTATAGAAGCAGCTACCGTGTATAAACCTGTCAAGACCACAGATAGATGTTCTGTGAAATATAAGGATCCCCGAGGTACAGATCCTGAAACAAGCGCACACACTGAGGCCTCAGACGACCGCAGTGTGACAGCCGGCAGACGCACCTTGTTTTTTCATCACATCGCACAAAAGTCATGTGCACATTCTTGTCGTAACACCGGTCGCTCCCTCCGCCGGACGCCAGACGTCGATTTGAAAACCACAGGCTCTTTGGAGTTACACCTCGCCAGCATCCCTCCATGTAAACCTGGCTGATTGCTGCACATTATTTTCTCCCCAGAGGTGGAAACAGTCTGACGGCACACTTCCGTCCCCTTTGCATCACATTTCTCCCTTCTCTTGCAAAAACCTTGAAACGGGTGTGTTGCCAGTACACCTGTCTGCCTCCTTTACTGCCTGTATATCAATCTGTTTACCTGCTTTACTGCCTGTCTGCCTGCATGTCTGACTGCTTGCCCGTCTTGCTGCCTGTTATACTGCTTTGTTAGCGCCCTACCTGCTGGTCGAAAAACATAACTGTGTCTTTACCTGCACTATTTATATTTCTACTTGCTGATCCTGCAGTGTTCTTGCATAGCTGTCTGTCTTTCTGTCTCACTCTTCTACCTGCCTGCCCTACTGTTTGCTTGGCTTTCTGCCTGTCTCTCTACCTCCTGTCTGAGTCTTTGTTCCGTAGCCTGTCCCACTGTCTTGCCACGTTCTTGCTGCTTGTTGTCTGGTGCTGCTGTCTGTCTCAGCGCCTGTCTCACTACCACTTCCACTGGCTACGTCTCTCAGAGGAAGTCTGCACCATATTCCCCTGTTGTGAAGTGGATCTCTGCCGCACATCATCTTAAACCTCATTTGAGCTTTGATGTACTGGATGCTCCGTTTACCTGTGTTCTGTTAGATGGCCTGGCTTCTGTTGGATTACCTGGTTCTGTTAGCGCGGCTGGAGGTCCTCCCACCGCTCTGCACCGTTTTGTTCTGGTAGGAAGTGTCTCCGCTGTCGTTGCGTCTGCGACCCAGAGTGAACTCCATTGTCTCGTTGAGATCAAGCCCGTCTTGCTCCAGGCTGCTCAGGTCCACCTCTGCCTGTCCCGCCTCTGACGAGAACAAACTGTCTCCCTCGGTCAGCAGCTGATTGGTTGAGATGTTGATGAGCAGCTCATCGGGGCCAATTTGGCCGTCCAGCAGGACCCGCCAGATGAGGTTTGGGGAGTCTGGCCCCGTGTCCAGGGGCCCACCAGCAGGGGCAGGGATGGCAGTGCTGCCTGTGTGGCTGCTGTTTCCTTCTGATGGATCAAACTGGAAAAAATTAGCTGTGCTTGGAGAGAAAATTGATGTTATAGCTTATTCAAGTACAATCTGTGATGTTGGTGATGTTGGCACACGAGAACGTCATTTACATATTCAGCTCAGACTGGAAGCTCTTTTCTGGTCCACATTTGTTTTCTGTGAAAATGAAGACAAGCAAAATGGTGTCAAACCTTTCTCAGCTCCCTATTGGTCACTGTTTCCTGTTTCTTTGTAGCTGTAGATGACTGGCGACGCCATAACAATACAACAGCCCTTCAGAACATTCTGTTTTCGTGAATCTTATACTGACACTGTGTCAGAGAGGTGTCGTGACAAGGTTGCCATCACTTTGGAGGATATCTGTGATGCTGCTGTTTGTCGTGTTGTTGGATTGGACAAAAGCGTACTCAAACAGGTTTATATGCACCTAAGTAACTTGAATATTGTCGGCTTTCTGCAGTGACCTGTTACCTTAATGGCCTTGTAAAAGTAGGACAGGACAGTTGTGGTGGAACAGATGAAGGTTTCTTGTTTAAAACCCACAGAATTTGGCTGAATTGTAGTAAAGACCAGATACCAAACACACCAGCCTGAATTTTGGGGGGGATGTGTTTCAACAATCTACTTACTACTTAGGTGGAAACACAAGGGGAAAACGGTGTATTAAGGGGTTTCTAATGGAGGATGAAATATCAGAAACACCTCTCGATGTCATGCAGTCCATTCCAACACCACCTCTACTCCGGCCTCAAACATAGCCAGAGAGGGGAAATAACGTCTGTCTGACACAGTGGGAACAATAAAAGCATCACAAAGGTAAGATTTGTTCACAAGCTGCTGTATTCTATTACAATGTGCAGGTGATGAACTGGTAAGTTCAGTGTGCGAAATGATTCAAAATTAAACTTGTGGAAATGTGTGACTGATAAGCAGCCCTGCGCTCGTCTGCACTATTCAGATTAGAGACTTTAGAGATGAGAATTTAAAGGAGAGAGCGAGAGAGAGAGATAGAGAGATAATAAACTGCCTTTCAAAGCACATATCCATCTCATCTCACCCAAAGTGGTGGTGGGATGGGTCAGCTGAGCGAGCTGAGAGCCCGCAGGAAGGCCATTCTTAAAAGGAGAAAACACCACGAAAGCCTGAATTTTTCATCGGGTCCTCTTTATATATGTCTGTAGCATGAATAATGCAGAGCTCCAAGGGGCCGTCTCTCTCTCTCTCTCTCTCATACATACACAGACAGAGAGAAGATAGAGGATCCCGTGTAAAATCTGACCTATTTTGTCTCATCTGCCGACAGACCCCCGAAACACCTTCTGATTTATTCTCTATCTTGCCTTCTCTTCCATTCAGTTCCTTTTCCTTTCTTTTAGAGCCCAGCCAGTGGACGATATTATCTATATAAGTATTCTATATTAGTTTTCGCATATGCAGCATGTCAGGTGATGGCTGTAAAATAAATCAGCCGTATATATATATAATATATATATATATATAATATAATATATATATATAATATATATAGGACCTATAAACCCTAACCCTTCATTGTGCATCTTAGTTTTATATTGTGCTGGCTGCAGTGACATCTAATTACTGAAGGTGTCACCAGAATCAATACAAGCAACAATATCTCAGATGAGACTGTAGAACGTTTTGAAACGAGCGGACAGCATATCATTAAACTCGAGTCTCCAGGAGGCACTTGACTTTCACCAGACAACTTCATCAATCAATCAGTCGATTGACAAAAGATTCATCAGCAACAGTTTTGATTTTCAAGTTAACTGTAAACTCCAGCTTCTCCAAAGTGATGATTTGCTGCCATTCGGTTTGATGTCGTTGTAAATTGATTACCGTTGGGTTTTGGACGGCTGATCCAAGAAAACCAGCAATGAGAAGACTTTGATGAGCATTAAATGATTTATCGATTAATCAAAAGCGATAATGCAACTGACTGCTAGTTGCAGCCCCTGTACCTCCCATGCACAGATGTTAGTGTGTCAGGAATCAAACCTTTAAGCATCTATCCCTGGCAGTGTTTTTGGCTCATTCCTTCATGGTGATGGGGTGGTGACTGAAATATTTCAAACAAACAGATCTAAGGCGACCGGCCCTACCTGTAAATTTTGGGGCCGCTGCTCCATCCTGGTCGCAGTCGATGGCCGCTGTCTCCTCGTACACCTCGTTGGTCTCTTGGCCCTTCTGGACCTCTGCACCTCCCGGCTCTACCTGGCCCACGGGGGCTGCCTGGTCATAAGCACTGCTGTTCGGGGGCAGCAGACCCCCCGCCTCCACAGAAACCTCTCCTGCCGAGGTGTCTGATCCGGTGTAGACGGGAGGAGGTGGGACGGGTGGCAGGGAGTCCCGGAGGACGGTGTATTCGTAAGTGATGTACGGTGTGCGGCCGTTCTGGTTCCACACCTGAGCAACGAGAGGAGAGTGAGACAAGGTCAGGTTAGTTTACACGGGTTTCAGACCTGTAACAGGAAGACAAAACCCGGACCTTTGCACACCGTCTGCTATTTCTGTCCAAAATGCTCCGAAACTGTCATAAACCCTTCTGACAAAAGGTGAGAAAAAGGTGAACTCTATGATTTAGGAGGTATTTTGCATTAAGATGAAGTTTCCCCGAGACACCGTGCAGCTGCAGGACTTGCATGCATTACACTGCTAGAGACTGCTCTATCTCTCTATCTTTTCTCTCTCTCTACCCAACCGGTCGAGGCAGATGACGCCCACCCAGAGCCTGGTTCTGGTTCTGGTTCTGGTTCTGGTTCTGGTCGAGGTTTCTGCCTGTTAAAGGCAGTGTTTCCTTGCCA
>JAVQJF010108592.1:0-44825 GCA_036023855.1 Gadopsis marmoratus | reverse complement strand
AATTATTCTCTTGATTAATCAGTGAATCTATGAAATGTTTAAAAAAATAAAATAAAGTACTGAAACATTCATACAGTTTGGCCCGTGTGGTCCGATCCAACAGAAGAGCTCCTGTAGCTCAGACTGCTGAAGAAGTTCATGCTGGTTCTGATAGAAAGCCGTCAGAACACACAGAGCATCGCAGTTTGCTGCAGATGAGGACGCTCGGGGCGCCGTGCTGACTGGATGTTACGGCTGTAGATTTTAATTTGTGTCATTTTCAGGTGTGTGATGGATGATTATGGTATAACGTCCTCTGCATTAGGCAGGTAAGAGCTCGCAGTTGTTCGTCAAAGTTATGTAACCTGACAGATCCGCGTCCTGATTTGCATAATTTTAGAGGCTGTAGAATTCTAAATTGGCCTCTGTCTCCCTTTCGTCAAGGCAGTGATCTCAATTAATTGATGAAGGATTCTGCTCAGGGATGTGACAGTGAGCGCAACCATCCAGCCACTGCAACAAAGAGGCTCCATCTCCTGATCGCAGTAACAAGGAGACCTTCGACAGAATCTCTGTAGACTCGTCCCCTCCGGTGCCTTACTGCTGCATGACATCACTGATCTCTCATCACCTCCTCCACAGAAACCAGGTGCTTATTCATCATGTGAGCCGTCAGCCCACACTTCAGCACGCCTACACCGAGTCCACAGAGAGAGTTTATATATCACTCTTCAGTTTTAGTCCGCTGGCTGTGAGAGAAGGACGCTACAGAACCCGAACATACTGGCTTAAGCTTTCCAACAACATACAATATTTGCAGTTGTTGAATGTGTTTTTTGCTATTTGGGCAGCCATTGTTTTCTATCCATTTAACACGGTTTAAAAACCTACTTACACTCTGATGTGCGATACGCGGCGACACGTATGGATGTAGAACGGTGCATACGGGATGTTCAAAAACAGACAAAACTACATGCACAATGTAGCTGTGACGTCATCGAACTTTGTATTTCCTCACACAGGAAGTGAGGATGTATTAATCTTTCGTCATGCATCATCGCAGAGCAAGAACGAGTCTACAGCTATGATAGGAGCTGTGAGGCTGCACCGCTCGGAGCTAAATGCTAACAATGATGATGCTAACATTTCTACCATAACGTTTACTAAAACCCAAAGTACAGCTGAGGCTGACGGGAATGTATTTGGTCATGAACCAAAGTATTGGACACGCTCGCCAAAGTTATCGAGGAAAAGTCGAAAAGTCAAAAAGTCAAAAGTCAAAGGATCGACAAAGTCATTAGGATTCATCCTCTGAGGACCATGAATAGCTCGACAAAATTTAACGGCAACCCATCTGACAGCTGTTGAGACACTGCTGATGGTGTCAATCGCTCTTTGAGGATGAACGGATCCAGAGGATAGAATGAAAGAAAGCAAACAAAAGAACTAATCACCAATAAACTAAACTCATGAAAATACCCAATAAATACTGATAGAAGGATGCTGGATGATACCGTAGCTTTCAGCCATTACGTATTAACAGAAGGTGAGAAAGCAAAACTGTTTTTGATCTATTTGTAAGAGTTAACCAGCTGCAGCCTGCTATTAAAATCGGTCCATGTAGCTCTTCTGTTCTGACTGCGACCTGCGAAGGCAACCCTTTACTAGTCAGCAGAGGAACGTCCGACTCTCTGTACGGAAACATCACAGAGGAGCAACAGCTACTTTGTCTAAGCAAATGAATATGACATGCAAAGTGTGGAGATGGGGAGGAAGCCTGCGCAGACTGCTGCAGGACTCTTTACATAAAACCTCTGAATCCCACGGTGGAGGTCATGTGTTTGTACAGCTTTGTAGCCACTGATCCTTTAACTGCACCTGCTAACGTAAGACAAACCAACAGAAAAGCTGCGTCGTGTTTCTTTAAGAGGTGGGAGTGGTGGCATATTTCCCAATGCACCTGCATCACCTGCATCACCTGCAACCGGTCAGCGGTGTTAGGAATGGTTTTCTCGGTGTGAATCTTTACTCCCATGGAGATCTAAAAGTTTGAGTGATTGATTTTGGTTTCAGGGTCTAACTTGGGTCATGTCACTTTCCACATCTTCATCTCAGACCATTAAAAAGAAAATTCTGCATCATAAAACACTATTCAAACAGCATTTAACTTCTTAGTTTAGTCATTTTTTGACCGTTACGACTTTTGGTCAAATACGGGGATTTCTAGGGGACTACTTTCTGAGTTACTGTCAGGCGAATTTAGTGTCAACATGCAGATGATTTAACAGAAATAAGCTCAAATGTTTGACTTTGTGATTTCCCCCCCCCCCCCCCCTGCTGACTAATCCTTCGTCCATTGACGTAGCGCCAATTTACCGGGAAATGCATTCATGGCCATGAAGTCAGCGTGTCAGCAATGCATTTATTGCAGCTGGTGATTATTTAATGCACACTTGAATGAAGTGGGGCCTGAAGAGCCATTTTGGATTGATGCAAATCATCCAGTGTGACTGTGTAGAATAGTTAGTGAGGTGATGGGATGCTTTTTAAATCAAAATATGCTTTTAAGAAAGTTGAATTGGTAGTATAGGTTGGTATTTACAGTGTTACATTTCTTATATTTTCATTCTATTCTTAAGATTGATGTTAATATGTTAACAATGTAGTTATGAGAGTGCAGTTTCACGTAAATATTCAAAGTCAATGTATCGACACTGTAACAGGTTTAGAGCTACAACTGTGATCGCTTCTATTCGTGAACCTGCTAATTACTGGTGAGTACTGGGTCCATAATTAGCATCTGCCACTCGCCAAATTTGAGTAAAATCGATGCTGGCAAATAAAATAAATGAGGTCAGCCGCCATTAGCAGGTTGCACTGAACGCACTGAAGCCGATTGAGCACGTTTTGTTCTGCAGCGTATGATCATCAACAGTTGTACCACTAAATCATAATTCTTTGACCCTCATTCTCCACCGTTGCCAGTTACACAGTTTATCTAGCTAGCAAACTACCTACAGCTCACTTATCACTACCTGCAAAGAGAGCCTGTATTGAGCATCGCAACCCCCAGCAGAGCAACCTGAAAGAGGAAAAAAAGCAATGTGGAAGTACTGTTGCAAGAAAATGTGCAGAGAAGCGGCGCTTCACCGATAAGGGCTGAGCAGAGATAGTCTTTTACGCCAATACAACGAGCTGCAGCGTTTGGAACAGGGCCTCGACAAACAGGACTTTCTCGTTTGTGGTCGGAACTCGCCGTCATAAAAGCAGAATCGGCGGACAAATACGTTGGTGGGTAATTTGTTCCAGTTTGCCAGCCGTTGGCAGATTAGACTACAGAGTTAATTTTGGAAGAACATCCGAGTTCTTATCTTTCACACAAGGCAAGGCAGAGTGAGATCCACTACGTGCACACAAAAACTCAAGAGTCAGGACGGTTTAGTTGAGACTGACGTCCCCCTTAATGAGCTTCTTTAATCACTGATAAGAATTGTTTTTGGAATACGGCCCCGGAACTGGAGTTCTGCCGCAGCGCTGTCTTTGGAAGGAATCTGGGAGCACGCACAACGCTGTTTCATCTGCAGCACACTGCAGGCTTCAGAGCGCAGGCCATGGTGTGTGTGTGTGTGTGTGACATGTGCTCGCTCATCACAGATCCTGCTGTTTTTCAGTAAATATCCACCCCCAGAAAACCCCTAGCAGAGTCTGGGAAGGCTGAGGCTCGTTGCCGTCCAACCTGCTCCTGGATGTAGGGGGGGACTGGGCTCACGTTCAAGAAGGCCACATTCGGGACCATTGTGAGCAGCAGAGGCTGTGCTGTCACTGCTGTTTGCAGAGAGTCTTGCTCAGACAATGGAGAGTCAACAGAGCACAAAGGGAGAAGCCTCTTTGGGCTTGTCTGAACTCACGCTGCAGTTTGCTGTTCAGCACGGTGGTTTGTGGAGAATCCGTTACGCGTTTCTGCCTCTCAGAACAGATACAGATAGTGACTTCTCCGCTGTGCAGGACTGGATATGTACACTCCGGCAGGTGGAGGCCGCACACACCTGCCCACCGTCTCAAAGAGCATCAACAGAGAATGAGAGGAGTCAATTTTGCAAGTGACGTTTGGCCAGAGAGGTTGTGTGAATAATAACACACTTAAATAAATGCATGGAGCACAGGATAGAATTGTTTATGTCTTTGTCTATACAATATAAATATCCATGTCCATCATGAAGATATGTCCATTTATAAATCAGCTTAAAAATCACAGAAAAATCAAAGTAATCCAATTCCAAGTTCATATCCTTCCTCTCTATCACCAAACTGTCGTTTGAGGTGAGTCTCTTTTGTAATGATGAGAAGCTCTATGAAATATATCCACCCAGATAATTCACTTCCCTGCTTAGCGCTGCAGGGACGTTCACTCAGGTTCCTCCATTGGATTTTGGATTGTTGCAGAAAATAACTAAAGTTCATGATACTGACACTTGAGGGTGAAGAATATCTCGCTAAACAAAACACTTAAGTGCAGTCGCCAGAAGTAGAACGCCAACGTTAGGCTAGAAACCAACTACGTCACGGTCACATGACTTCAACGTCTCCACCAGTCAGCTTCCAACTTGAAATTTTAATTCGAGTTCTTTCGTCTTCTGCAGAAGCCTTTGTGAAAGTTTGAGTTAGAATAGTTTGCAGGAGGACGAGTGAGCAGATGAGTTTCAGCCCTGGAAGATCTGACCGTAAAGGCCACTTGCTGTTGGTGCTACAAAAGCTACTACAAAGATAGTGCTACATTTAGAAACACACCGCCCCAAAATATAATACTTTTATTTTGATGGCTAGCAAGTGGTGCCTCTGCTTCACGGGTTATTTTACAAGAACAGCTTGTTGTGGATTGTCAATGTCGTACAACGTGGCTGAAAACAGGACAAGAGGGAGGCGGCGGGCAGAGACTGGGATCAGAGAATCCCTTCAATACGCACTTTGGATGAACATTTGAAGAACAGGGTCAAGCACAGGACAACACACCATGAATTATCCCATTATCAAAATGAACATCTCATTACTGTCCAAAGATTAAAAGTGTGCCGTCTCATATTTTGAAGCCGGAGCTTCTTTAAATAGAAACGTTGTGTTGGCACCTTGTTTCTCAACCGTCTGATAAATGTTATCTAATTACCCAAACACCAGGGAGAGGCGGTTGCCTAGTAAAGGCCGAAACAGTTTCACGTTGGTCCTGTTCTATTTTGGTCAGTTCATCCTCTATTAAAATGTACTTTTACGAGGATTCTTGATTCATTATCCATCTCCATCTCTTCTTCCTCATATAATTCATGGGGGACAGACGGAAAAAAAGAATGGTCCAATGCATCAAGTCTTTTAATACACTTTATAAGCTTCTGAACAAAACAAAACAAACATTGGATCCTACATTTCCCATAATGCATATTATGGCTAGAGTCGTAATTTAGGACTCTACGCCTTTCAAAGGCTGCACCACCCATTTGAAAAACTCTGTTTCTCTGTTAAAAGAAATTCTCCAAGTCCAAGCCAAGATGACCCTGATGGCATCATAAGAGTCATACGAAAAGAACGCACAGGCTAATCACAGAGCACTTTTATACCACGATGTAACCTGGTACAGAACACAGTACCAGAGAAGTACTCGAGCTCACCCCAGTAATGGTAACTGTACTGTAGAGAGAAACCTGCATCCCGGTGAGGTGGGAGGCAGCGTGTGTGTGTGGGATTCCAGCACTGTAATGCAGAGGGAGCTGCTCTGCCTCGTCATGCGTTATGCAACAGCCCCCCAGCCATTGTTTTGAAGCGCTCGCTGCTCTTCCAGCTTCCATGCAGAGGATCACAGCCGCTCATCAGATGGCTCGGGCTCGTCCCAGTGCTGCAGACAACACGGACAAAAGCACTAAAGTTCTGCATCTTTTCGAAGAGGCTGGGGAAAAAGTCAAAGTCCGCAGGAAAAGCTGAGTTTAGTGCCACGGATGAATGTGTAGATCTTGGAGGACCCACAGACGAGCTAACATGTAGCCAGTAACACGTCAAGTCCGCTGGCAGTGACACTCACTGCCCAAACCAGGGCTGCAACGAACGATTCCTTTCATTATCGATTCATCTGCCCATTAATTTCACAAACCATTGGTTAAATCGCTTAGTCCACAAAATGTCTAAAAATTGTGAATGCTCGTCACAGTTTCCCCGTCTTTAAATTGCCTCTTTTGTGCGACCCGTCAATCACAGGACTGACAAAAAGTCACGCGCACAGTCACACCTACTGGCAATTAACCCAATGAATCTACCCGGAGAGAACCCAGGAGAACCCAGGAGAACCCAGGAGAACCCAGGAGAACCCTCTCGCTGCATCCGACCAACCGTCCAGAACCCAAAGACTCGGAATCTATCGTCATTAACAACAGAGACAAAGCAGCAGAGCCTCACATGTAAGAAGCCGGAACCAGCACACGTTTGACCGTTTCTGCTTGAAAGACTGACTGAAACGATGAATCGATTATCAAAACGGGTGGCAATTAATTCCCCTTCCATCAACTCCTCGATTAATGTTTGCAGCTGCAGCCCAAAGTCAACAACTCTGTCCCTGTGCACATTCATACAACGTTAAAGACTCGGCGTCACGTGGCCGAGGTTACATGGAGAAACCAACTTAGTGTCTACCTGTGTGTATATGTATTCACCAGTATACACAGAGTACAGTGTTACTGGTGCCACTGGGGATAATGGAAGAAGTACTATAAGAATTAGCCCTTTATTTAGACTGAAACATACGAGGAAATATCATAAACATAATTTGTTATTAGAAGCACATTCTAATACATTTGTAAAAACCTCTCACTTCTTCTCTGCCACGATTGTGTTGCAACCCACACAGCCGTGCGTTTCCAAGGCAACAGTGTCTCACCAGGCGTAGTAAGATACCAAAGTAAACTGCAGTCCACTTCTGCGTGTTGTTGTTGTTGGTTGGTCACACATGGCCACTCTGTCCATCTTCATCCAGCTCATGTTTCAAACCACTTATCAGGAACATCATCTACAGGTACAGTCACTGAGCTGAGAAGGGCTGGATATATAAAGTGAGACTATGTAATAATAATAATAATAATAATACAAACATTGTCTTACAATCGTTGAATGCAGTAGCATTAAAAACACTCGGGGGTTTATCTGTTGTGAGTAGCAGCTTACGGAGGCTGATGTTAGTGATGTCAGGTTGCTGTGTAACGGACTTTGCTTAGTTACTTCTCTGACTTTATGGCTTTGCTCAGACTGTCAGCCCAAAGCCTTTTCTGGCATCTCCAGAGTGTTTCCAGGTTCGTTTTAGAAGGTCTGGACAGCAAAAGAAATAATGTGATTTTGGCAAATTGGATCCAAGACACATTTGGAGGTTGTTTGAAACGCGATCTCTACAGATGCGTCTCAATCCGGACGCTCAACAACGTCAAATCCAGAGTGACTGAAGTGCATCGGCGTGGCTGCATACCTGAGGAGTTCTGCACCGTGCAATTGTTTGGATGGATCTGCATTTGTCTTGCGTCTGGAAAGTCGCGTCACCTGCCCATGACGCCTACGCCGTTACCACAGCAACCCATGTAGTGGCTGCTGTTCAGCAAGTGTCGCTGTAAAGTCCCTGGCCTTTTCTCTTTCTCAACCTTGATGATAAACACCGGAATTATCACTCTCGGGACACGATTCCCAGGAGGTCGGTGGAACCCAAACCAGAGCTGGATGATGGATGTTGGACTTTGACTCATTAGCGACAAACATGATTCCAAATGTTCAGCGTCAGCATGACTGTCGCTGTAACCTGCAACTAACAGGAGCATCCTGAAAAGTGTAAAGTCGCATGTTTCTTACAGTGGAACTGCTGTTTGCTTTCTGTTGGCGGCTCTGAGATCACAGGCCTCGGATGCTAGTGAACTATTCTTCTAGTCTTCTGTGCCAACACATAATATGAAGTGATGGTCTAAACGTATCAGGAGACGTTTAGTTCCTTCCTGTTACAGGCTTTTGGGGATTATCTGTTAAAGCTTTTATTCCAACCACACTCATTAAGTCAATTACTTCCACAAAGCCCTGAAATGGCATCTCTTATTGTATGTGAGACATTCCCACATGATATACAGGTTCACTCCAGTTCAGCAGGGCAAATCATACACGTCTCAAAGTTGTTGTGCGTCATTTCAAATGCTGGTACCAAGTCTGTTTGTACCAAAAGTCACTTTTAGTTAGTCTATACTGTTGTTGTCTCCGCTGGTGGAGATGCAGAGAGAACAGCCGCTACACCCACATGAGCACAAAACAGACCAGAATGCAACGCTACAGCAGGGAGTGCTGATTATCACCAACTGACAAGGAGCCGAAATCTTCAAACAATCCGTTGCCCATAAAAACTGTAAACTCCAACAGGTCATTACAGATGTTTGGATTTGGAATAAAGAAAGGTGACAGGCCCTATATGTGACCAAATATTTGGGTTGTGCCATCCATATTCACTGATGCAGTGTTTGTGTTGGAGGGAGGATACCGGTGTAGTGGAGGATGTCGGTGTAGGATCGAGTGTTTTTGGAGGCTCTGCTGCTTAGAATTTGACTTTATGGAAAGTAAAGCTCCTGCTCCTTAAGTGTGTTTGCAAAGATCCATCTCTGGTTGCTGTGGAGGTGTTTAAAGGCACTAAGGGCCGTCGGGATGTCGGACACAAACTCGTTCACACTTCAGCCTAACCAATACTGGATGTTAAAGTTCAATATCTGCGAGTTCAAAAACGATACACCGGTTCAGCGTAGCTTTCATTTTACACAAAACATCTTGACAGGGATCCCTTGTACTTCTGTATGACTCAGATGGAGAAAAGAGAAAAATCAACCTGTCAGAGCTCTTCAGGAAGGCTGTCATGGAGAGGGAGACGCCGTAAACCATAACGCTGCACATTTTCAGACTCTGAAAAAACCAAATGAATGTAATGTAACGACCGTGATCCTTTCATTCTGCTGCTGGTCTGACCGCTGCACACACACACAGCTGGCTCCAAAATCTGTCAAATCTAAAGAACGACAACAACATGCAAATCAAGACGATGTGGCTTCCTGCAGGATGCAACAGAGGAGCTGCATGATGGGCAGCCGCTGCTCAGGCTGCTTGTCATTATCTTACTGACATGACGAATCGTTTCAGCTCTGAGATGAATATATTCTGCACAAACCAGGATTGGACATTAACCAGGTTTTGTGGCCACCAGATAGATAGTCCATGTCCTCAAACATCCAGATTCCTTCACACCTTTTAGTTCCATATTCTGTCACAGTGTCTGCAGGAGGAAGCGAGACTGCGAGAGAATATGATTCATACGTTGACAAAGAACTCTAATTTTCAATTTAAAGAATTATTGTAAAAATATGAAAAGGTCTCTTCGTGTAGTGAAAGTTAGGAAGGCAGCGTTAAGTTGCTTTTTCTGGATTCTTTGTTACACAACTTTACATTTCGGCCACCAAAACTGTTCTTTGGCCCCCAAATGTCGGGGCCCTTTAGAGTATTAGTGTGCATCCCTGCAGGTTTCTAGCAGAGCTGCTACAGTTTGTTCACAGCAGCGGGGCAGAGACCTGCAGAGACCTGCGGGGACCTGCGGGAGCTCAGGCACCGTTCAACGCACTTCATGCGTTTCCTTCCCCCGCGTTGTGTTTCAGGAGGCCTACAGACTCGTGCAGCTCTGTGAACTCTCTGAAAGCTCAGTCGGGAAACTTTGGGTCGCTGTGACTGCTGAAATGCCAAATACCAAACACGGTCTAAAGCTCCAGATCCAAAAAGACCCGAACGCATGCGATCCCGAGCCTCCCGCAGGCGGCCACGCACAGTGTGCGGGGCCAGGCCGCCCTCTCTGCAGCAGATCAGCTGGACCGGTCGGGACTCTCCTACCTTGCAGGTTCTGCACTCGCATGTCGCTGATCTGTCCGATAAACTCCTCCCGCTCGAACCAGTCTTCCCACTCGTGTCCAGCCATCTGGAGAGCGGAACGGTGCTGCAGAGACCCGGGACAGGATCACTCACAAAGCTCCCCCGGCTGGAGGGGGGGGGGCAGCTGCTGCTGCTACGGCGGGCTGTCTATTGTCCGACCGGCCGACCGGGAGACACTCGAGCCGGGTTCCACAGGCAGAGACACCGGGAGGGTTTCAGCCACCGGCCGCTGCTGCTGCTGCTGCTGGAGGTGGAGGTTCAATGCAGCTCCGAGAGAACAGCTGCTGCACCTGGGTGATCCAGGAACCCCCTCTGTCTGTCTCTGTCTCTGTCTGTGTCTGTCTGTCTCTGTCTCTGTCTGTGTCTGTCTGTCTCTGTGTCTGTCTGTGTCTGTGTCTCTGTCTCTGTCTCTGTCTGTGTCTGTCTGTGTCTGTCTGTCTCTGTTTCTGTTTCTCTCTCTCTCTCTCTCTCTCTCTGTGTTCCTCTCTCTCTCTCTCTGTTCCTCTCTCTCTCTCTCTCTGTGTTCCTCTCTCTCTCTCTCTCTGTGTTCCTCTCTCTCTCTCTCTCTGTGTTCCTCTCTCTCTCTCTCTCTCTGTCCCAAGTTAATTCAGTTACATTACATTTATTAATCAGAATCAGAACCAGCAGGGGGAGGCGCCTCTGTTACTTGCTACAGTTGCATTTCTACTATTGATTAGTGATGTGTCCTTCATGAGTGCATCCTTCATTGAACTACTCTTTTGATCTGAACTAGTACGAACGAGTCGCCTCCGAGAGTGAGTCATTCACTGTGGCTCAGGATTGGACAGGAATGAGTACTTCTCATTCAGTACGTCAAGTAGTTCATTTCACTGAACAGGAGCTAAAGAACCAAGTCACTAAACTGAACCAGTTATCCCATCACTACTATTGATAGGCAAAAACATGAAATAACTATAACTAATAAAAAAATTTCCCCTGCAACGTTCTAAAATGGTTTTTGTCTTGTCGTGACGTTTGGTCTGAACTGGCCTCAAACATGCCCAGAGTGTCATCCTGCCTGTCAGAAACAGCCAATCACAGTCAGCATAAAGTTTAGATCCATTGTAGCACCGCCCCTTCCCCCCCCAACACATCCACTGAATAACCTCTGAACTGACCTGGGTTCAGACCAATCCCAAACGAGACGTGCTGTCCCTCCCTTTATGTAATCTGAAATGTTGATGTGTTTTGACCTTCAGGGCCACCGTACACACACGCAGATACCACACCAGTAATCTGCAGGGAAGGACGGAGGGGTAGAAGCGGAAATTTACACCAAAACAAAATGACTTTTCAAATTGTTTTTATTTTATTTTGTATATATTTACCTATTTTAGAGACTCCATCTTTCTAAAACTTTCATCATTTCCTCACGTAGACCTACCACATGACTGAGTATCATTCAACTTAAATATGTAGATAGATATTAATGCCAATGTGATACCTGTTTCAGTTCAAACATGGCTTTTTTTCCGATACCATAGAGTAAAAAACAAATGTCCATCATGTGACCTAAGTATGGAGCTTCAGTCACATGAGAACAGGTGGTTGGATATGTGGGGAGATGGTAACACCTGTCTTTTTTCAAAGTTGCTTTGTGGTACAGTCCGACTGATACAAGATTTTTGAGACTGATACCGATATTTAACCCTAACCCCATTGGATGATGTTCATTTCAATTAATTTAATTAACATAAATAATTTTTTTTAATAAAATTCCCTGTTGAAAAATTTACTTGTGTGATGGAAAATGTATCTGTGACTCTTACACATTATGTTTAACTGAGTGTGTTTTTAGTTTCTTAATCCTGTGATATCTAAACGTCAATTGGGAAAGTCCTGTGACTCTCTGTCTGCAGAAATGAGCAACAATGTCTTCCAACTAGCAAGATATAGCTCACAATATCTGTTTTGCGTAGTTCTGGGAGATAAATGTCAGGACAACCTGAATGCACCGTAACTGAAACTGCTTGCACAGGTCCGTGCAGCCCTCCCTTCTTTTCTTTTCCTTTTTTCTTCTTTTCGATTGTCCTTCCTGCAAGAATAAAACTAAAAAATGAACAGTTGGATTGAACGGTGACACTGTTTCAAAACCTACATTTGGCATTTCTGTACTTTAATTTCTTGTCATATATTTAACGATATAAGTTACTTTTCTCCAGTATATTAGCCTGGCCGGTCGTTCATTGACTCCTGGCTGATGACCTTTGAGCTTTTCTCAGTGGATGTTGTTGGTGGTTCTGGCCTGATGTTGTCTGTTTCTGCTGTTAGTTCATGGGAAACACTGCATCAGTGAAATGGTAAGAACCCTCTGATTAAGACAGTGAGATGCAGCCGAAAGCTCCAGGAACAGCTAGTAAGTGAACTTCGATACTCTGATTTTGTCGACAAACCCCATGTGCAGGGCCAAAACAGCAATGAACTGACGCTACTAACAAGTATTGTGTGCATCACAGCCCGATATATCTTCCTCCTCTGAGCCACAGAGCTCCATTGTTGTCCAAAAACTATGAAGACACATCAATGAGCCACAGCGTTTTATTTCATTTGTGCATAAACTGCAGCTGAACGAGGCCTCAAAGGGAACGTGCAGCTGTACAATAGTGATGCGCCTCTTCCTGCGCTGCAGTCACTCATTCCAGACTGAAGCTGCGTCTGCTCTCTGTTCGCTGTCACCACACGGGAAATGAGGATCATATTAGTGAAGCATGTTTTTACACATCAGACAGGCAACTATGTTTCAGTTTACAGTGGAGCCCGAGGCCTGAGAGGTGTTGTTGCAGACGGACAGGCACTGAAATGAAAAACGTTTGAGCAACTGGGACGAATCCAGTTCAGGTTCCCCCAGCAAACAGCGCAGCCTAGGGCTGTATGGAGGACCGAAAAATGCCAAAAATAAAGGAATAATTAAATAGAGGATTCAATAAATAATGCCATTAAATGCACCAAAACTAATATTAAAAAAATAAATGAGGGCATTAATTCAATGATAAAATGTGACAAAAATTATTATTTCTGTTTTTATTTGGTTCTGTAGTTATTTACCTTTGTATAAATCCCCGTTTTTATTTACTTTCCCATTTAAATGTCCATTTTATTTATTCATTTATAAATGCATTTATTTATGTGTTATTTCCCCTTTCCCGTGACGAGATACTCCATCTTACCCATGGTGTCACATTATTCCACGGATCAACAGGTCAGCAGGGAAGAAGAAGACTGAGCTCGTAAACACGGATGTAAACAATGCTAGATTCAGATTTTATGAGGACGGAAAGGCGCTCGACAAAAGAAAACCTTTCTTTGGTTACAGGAAAGGTTACGGGAAACAAATGGAAGCTCTGTCCAAAGCTCCAAATTACACCTGCCAACACCTTTAAAGCTCAATAATTAACATGTGGTATCTTGTTTCTGTAATCTGTACGCAAACTGAAATGTACACAACAATTTCAAAGTATTGTTGTCAATCCAGTTTTATTTATATAGCGCCAACAAAGTTATCTCGCAGCACCTGTTCATACAGAGCAGGTCCAGAGCGACTCTTTATGTACAGAGACCCAACAAGTGAGAGACAGCGAGACAAAAGATTCTATATGCCACCTTATTGATTTGTGACACAGTAGGATATAATGCATCACCTGCTTCCAGTCTTTATGCTAAGCTAAACTAACCACATCCCGACTCCAGCTCTGCACGTAACACACCGATGAGATTAATATCAATGGACCAGCCTTCGCTCTGTTTAACCTGCATGTAGAAACCCACACATGCTAATGCCCAACCTGGGATTTCTATAAATAAATGCATATGAGAAAGAGGCTGACCCACTTTACCCCAGTTAGGAGGTCATTTTCTGGCTCTCGGACGCCGTCAGTCAGCAGAGTCGATGCAGCCCTGCCCACAAAACACAGAGCAGAGGCAGATGCTATGCAAACCTTTCAGAGAGCAACGTCATCGTCCTCCTACCGACAAAAACGGGATGTTTTTCAGGCTAAAGACGCTGAAGTGACTTTGGTGGGCTAAAATCAGCAACCTGCTGGCCGATATCATCTGGACTAATCTGTTAAGCCGTCTGGCACATTTCACTGCGCCCAGATGTTCCCAACAAATAATCAAATCGCGTAGCAATTCTTCCACCAGAACAACGTACTTCTTACAATTACTGTCACACAGTCAGCACACAACATAACTCGTCCAGTCATAGAGCTAAAAATGGCCCAGTCTCACGTGTAATTTCGTCGGTCCCATTGACCCGGTTGGTGACCCCGCTATCTGAGTGCATCAGCCTTGTAATTGCTGGGGGAATGCAGAGAATGCCACAGATGAGAGGAGGCCGTGCATGCAGACTTTAGCCTCATGATGTGTGTCAGAAGGCCAAGGAAGCTGTTGTGGAAATCTGGAATTTAAACACACGGCGCTTGATGTTTAGACCACCGTCGACACACTACAGCAGCAGCATGCAGAGGAAATGGTAAACTCCACTGGTCTGTTACTTCTCTTATAGTTAAAGGTGCTGCCCCACCTTGGAAACTGAGTAATAAAGCAATAAAATACATAAGTCATAAAACAATAAAAGTCATTAAGTCAGGATGCAGCTCTTTAGACACTCTGACATGCTTGAGGTTAATCTTACAGAACATAAACAGAGTAAAAAGCATGTGTAAGAAAAGTAACAGAGTAAAACATCACAAAAAGTTCATTTTCCATCACACTGTTGTGGAAGGATCACTGCCTGCTGTACAGTAACAAGGGACAGTGAGAGCTGCAAGTTGCTAAACAGTTAGCAGGAGCCAGTACGTTTATGAGCAGGAAGTTGAAATGCACATTCTCATGTTTCAGACAATAAAAATATACATTCGTGAGCCATTTAGTGAGTGTGAATCTCCAGCTCTACTACAAACTCTATGAAGCTGTATTTCGCTCTGAGCTAAGTGCTAACAAACATCAGCACGATAACATGCTCGCCACGACAATGTTAACATGCTGATGTTGCAGGTATAATATTTACCACGTTCACTGTCTTAGGTTAGCGTGTAGGTATTCGGTCATAAACCATTTTGCCCTGATGAGAGGAAAAGTCGCCAAGATCATTGGGGCTCATCGTCTCTGAATATCTGCAGCAATGTTCGTGACAAAAAAATAGCAGTAGTTGTTGAGACAAGGCGCTAAGGGAACGTCAGTGCCACTAGTCAGCGGCGTGCGGGCCAGGAGCCCAATTTGCCTGGTTGGTAATGGGGCCTTGTTGACAAGATGGTGGTTCGTGAACGAGGCTCAGCGTCTCTCCAGTTTCTGCCTTTTGGATGTAGGATTTCACAACTCGGACAACTTTATTGGCAATCTCCAGCTCATTCCAGAGATTTCCAGGACATCTGAGGCTAACATCTAGCCTCCGGCTCCGGCAAGCGGAAAGTGCTTCCGAGACCATAAAGAAGGGAAGTGGGATGTGAGGCTGATCCACTTGCTGACACTGACCCTACATTTCCAGGTGGACTGTGGCCACACACTGTTCACACTGTTTTATAAAGTTTTTGTCTGCCAACCATTTTTCGTCTTTCCAGTCGATTGGAATCACGAGCGACATTTAAGTCCCGTGCACATCATGATTTATTTGCTGAATCTGTTTCCACTGCACTTATTCGCATGGAGCCACCAACCTTTCCACCTCGCCCCAGTATACTAGTGTAATGTTTGTGAAAATGTGCATAAAACCAGGTGGATGCAAATCTCAGTGTGGGCAAAAATGTTGCCACAGCTGGCAGAACCACATGCAAGCCTAACCACGTGTAAACGTAGATCATCATCACTTTGACCTGGAGGAACATTCTGACCGCGGGTACAGGCCATTTGCATCGTGGACTTTGCATTCATTTGACTTCAACCTACAATTTGCCCCGACACTCATACACCTTTTCACTTTCCACCATTTTGTTTTGTCATCTTTAAACATCCTGAAAGGAAGCATCAGAATTTGAATCAATGTTGTTTGGCTGTGACATGCAAATGAATCCATTAGAAAAGGTCTGTGTCATTGATCCTGCCCCTATGTACCTTTGTGTAATACACCTTTATCCCACCAGGACAAGACTGAGCTCACGTTTAGCTTTGGAACCTTATCTTTGACTTCATGGGTTAAGATGAGTCCAAAGAATGAAGTCTAGTACATTTTTACCAGATGCCTTTTTCACTTTAGCTAAAACATTTTTGTTCCTCTACAAAACTGACAATATCTTGACGATAAATGAAAGGAAGTATTAGACGTTAAAGTTACGTTACGGTGCACTAAAACTGTCATTACTGAGACACATTTCAACCAGTAAAACTGATCTACAGTAACGTAGTTAGTTCTGGCCTGAATGCTAATGTCAGCATGCTCACAATGACGGTGTTAACATGCTTATGTTTATTTTGCATTTGTGATTAACAGTTTCTAACTCGTGCCTTTCAAGGCGACTGGCCGACTGTCTGACTGACATCGCCATCACCTGCTCCAAGCGTAATAGCATCTGAACCCACGTGTTGAACACGGTGTGATTTGTAGGACTCATCATTCCAGGATCACAGATTTAAAGCCACAGGTCTACGGAAACCTTTCAATGGAAATAACTCTCTGATTCACGAGCGCAGGCATCATTCACAGTAACTGACCTGCACGATTCACAATTCTGTATAAAGAGTCGGTCCGGACCTGCTCTATATGAAGGAGTGTCCTGAGATAACTTTGTTATGATATGACGCTATATAAAGAAGATTGGATTGGATTGAACATAAACAGGATAAAGTCCTGTTTATTGCCAGCTGCTGTTTTCGTCCTCAGCTGTCTGAGTCATGGAACAGAATGTAGGCGTTAATGCAGTTTTTCTACAGGTGTCAGTCATCACAGCATCTCTCCATCAGACCCAGAGACAAGGTTAGTCCTTAACTCAGCCAATCAGGAGCAAGCTGCCACATGGCAGGGTGGTCTATACTTAACTGTATCTGGGTCAGAGTCCAGGGATTCTGCACATGTGAAATTCTGGGTAATGAAACATTTACTTGTTAAGAAGCAGCATGAGTCCTAATGTTCCCATAATATCCCCTTAAGGCTGCACTAATCAATACTTTTCATATTAACAATGGACCAAATGTTTAGAGAATTATTGCCA
The DNA here is from genome assembly GCA_036023855.1 of Gadopsis marmoratus. Lineage (NCBI taxonomy): Eukaryota > Metazoa > Chordata > Actinopteri > Centrarchiformes > Percichthyidae > Gadopsis > Gadopsis marmoratus. The sequence continues at coordinate 27,723 of JAVQJF010108592.1, read as the reverse complement.
TCTCTGCAGCTCCCCTTTTTGGCTTCTTTTAGCTCATTGTGTTGCAAGGTCATGAAAATAGTCCTTAGTTGCACCCTAGTTCTTTTACATGTATAAGTGCTTTTAGCCAGGAGACACTCACAAACCCACCTGGCCAGCAGCAAACAGCAGACGGACGAGGTCAGCAGTGGGCACCGATCAGCCATAACATTATGACCGGCTGCGGCTGCGCAGCCCCACCTGCAACGAACTGTGTGTTCTGTGTTTTGACAGCTTTCTATCAGAACCAGCATCACAGTTTCAGCAGATTGAGCTACAGAAGCTGTTCTGTTGGATCGGACCACACGGTCCAGCCTTCACTCCTGCCCCCTGCAGACCCCTGCTGCCCCCTGCAGACCAGGACACCCCACAAGAGCTGCAGTGTTGGAGATGCTCTGACCCAGTCGTCCAGCATCACAGTTTGGTTCCTTGTCAAAGTCGCTCACATCCTCCGCTGCCCATTTTTCCTGTTTCAACACGCCAACTTGGAGACAAAATGATCACTTGCTGCCTCATATATCCATCAGTGTTCTTCACTTCCCCTGTCAGTGGTCACAGAGTTATGGCTGATCGGTGTAAATTGGGTGTGTAAATTGTCTGGTGGCACGTTCAGCAACTGCATGACAGTAGTAACATTTCCATCCACAGCTTAACCGAATTTCCAGACAATCATCTTCCATGATGGCAGTCGCGGGCTTATGGGAAACGGTGTTCGTTAAAGGCAACCAAAGGCATCACTCCAAGCTGACGCTCAGTGTGCAGAACAATAAGTGTGAGTTTTCCATTATCTGTGTATAGTGTAGCAGTCGTGTCACGTCTTGAAATTAAATACAAGTGCAACTAAAGACAAAATAAAGCATAACACACCAACAGCCAACGCACAGAAACAGGTTCATCCAGTCACTGACACTGACACAAAAATTCTCCAGAACACTCACATCATCTCACTGTCACAGACACAAGTTCCTCCTGTTCCTATCACAACCACCACTGTGTCCGTCCCCCCGTCCATCTGTTGTGCGACTGCCTGATTACAGAAGGCTGAAGGCAAAGAATGCACACACACACACACACACACACACACACACACACACTACAGTCGTCACCAGTTTCACCCATTCCCATGCACTGGGACTACGTGCAGTTAGAGGAAGGGCAAGTCAACGCTTGACTGCACAAACACAAAACTGGCTGAGTTTGTCTCCTCATGCATCCAACCACAGTCAGATCTCAATAAGCAGCACTGTGTGCTCAGCGAGCGTCCACACCTGAACCTGGAGCAGGGCGAGACCCTGTGTGGGATCACGGGCAGATGGGTTGGACCGACTTGGACAATAATGATCATATACAAATAATGTTGATATAGCGTGGTTTGACTCATTTACAGCTAGCAGGACTGATTAAACCATGTGATGTAAAATAATACCTGTCCTGACCTAAAGACTTAGTCCTCTCTTTTCATATAACCTCTGTTTAAATTTGTATACTGTGCAAATACTGACCGTATTTCACTTTCAAATCAGCATCAGTTCGTCCCCTCAGACTGTGGCCTGCATTAACTTTGACACAGAGCCTTACGTCACCAAGATACATACATACACCTCACTACATCAGAGAACTAAATAGATTCATCACCAGTCTGGATTTTGTTCTTTTTAGAATATTCTTAGAATACCTTTTAGAATAAACCGGTGGATTGCCCCCTTGGGGTTGGAAGCGAGTTGTTGGCCCAGTCGAAGGAGTTCAAGTATCTCGGGGTCTTGTTCACGAGTGAGGGTAGAATGGAGCGTGAGATGGACAGGCGGACTGCTGCAGCATCAGCAGTAATGCAGGTGAAGAAGGAGCTGAGCCAGAAGGCAAAGCTCTCGATCTACCAGTCGGTCTACGTTCCAACCCTCACCTATGGTCATGAGCTTTGGGTAGTGACCGAAAGAATGAGATCGTGGATACGAGCTGCCGAAATGAGTGGGGTTGCCGGGCTCACCCTTAGAGACCGGGTCAGGAGCTCGGACATCCAGAGGGAGCTCGGAGTAGAGCCGCTGCTCCTTCGCATCAAAAGGAGCCAACTGAGGTGGTTCGGGCACCTGATAAGGATGCCTCCTCGACGCCTCCCTTTAGAGGTTTTGTAAGAGGCCCAGCAAAACAAAGGAGCTGAATGTGGACTACAGGAAGTTACAGAGAGCAGAGCGAGCCAGCCGCCTCGCAAGGTGAACGATCATGTGGAAAGCACAGTAACCAACTCCATCATGTTGTTGAATGAACGGTTCCTGTGACAGACGCTTGCTGCTCAACAACTCACAAAACAGAGAGGTCAAAATGCACTCAGCTAAATGTTTGGCGTCTTTGTGTTCGTCGTGTTCTGATCCAGCCATCATCTTTACTCACTTTAGAGTTCAAACAAACAGCCACGACTGAAAACTAGTTCGGCGAGGAAGTGGTTTGGTTACCTATCGTATTTCTTTCCTGTTCAGAAGCAGCAGATTGACGCGGGCAGGAAACTGCTTTGGGAGGGAGGCTGCTCTGGTATTTTCGCTCCACGTATTTGGCAGAGCGGCGGCTCCAGATTGCAGCACAGCTCGGTGGGCCTGGCTGGGAGGGCGAGGGGGGGGTACAGCGTGGGAGGCTGCACACACATGGAAGCACAAACCCTCAGCGAGCACACTCACACAGACACAGGTAGATTAGATGATGATGATGATGAAGTTTCTGGAGGAAGTGGCAGGAGATGGAATAGACACATGGAATAACGCAAAGGAAATCCAGGCTTCCTACAGTAAACTGGGGTTACACGGATATATCAGCTTCCTGATTTATATTAGGGCAATAAATATGACACAAGCAGGTGTTTACATTGGTCTTCAGTGGAGAGTTTTTGTTCCACAGGCTTTTCCTACTTCACCAGATTAAAGCAGCAGGAAGTATTCGTTACACCCTCAGAGGTACAAAACACTTCATTTATTAATAGATGACTTTAATTGGTCCATGCAACAGACACACAGCTCTCGCTTAGTTGGTGTGTATTTCTGCAGTTTACCGTATATTCTGGTTGTAAATGATAAAGCTGCTATTATTCTACATTTTTCCTCCTTGTAAATAAATCCCATAAAAAGACCAAGACCAACAACGTGTTAGTCCGTCTCTCTAACAGATTCCAGCACAGAAGATTTCAATAGTTTTTTATTTCGTCAGAATAAAAAAACAACAACATTGGTTAAATATAAGCTCTGCTGAATAACATGAAGCATTTCTACCGTTTCAAAATGTTAACAAAATAGAATTGTATCACTGTTACAAAAGAAGCGTGCAGACACGCAGACACAAGTCCACTGCAGCTATTGTGAGAGCTTTGCTGCCGTACGTCTGTCGCACACGCTGCATCTACAGAACCAGCTGTGCTCATTTCATATGTTGCATAATGTATCAGTGTATAATAATAATGTATAATGTAGGATCTGAGCCAGGCATTGCATAGGTGTCTCTAATAGAATAGAATAAACAGCAGTCATTACTAATCCAGTATACAACATTAACACGGCTGTTCTACGGTCTATGAATGCTTTATAAAGCTACATACTGAATAAATACATGTGGTTATGGCACCGAGTACAGCTGATTAACTGGATGGTACAAATAAAGCTTCAAGGCCGCGGTGACTGTATGTCTTCAGTAATATCTGATGCTACATGTAGCATATTTACACATCAGGCCATCATCAGCAAGTGGGACTGTTAGTGAAGTGTTTTATGATGTGAAGACGGGTTAATAAGAATCCAGACACCTGACAGCTGGTGGCAATGTCTCCCATTGTGGTTTCTTCCATTATCTGTTTTGGGAAACCTGTGTGTTCACATTGCAGCAGAAAAACCAGGCTAAAACACTTTACTCAGCAAAGGCTCGGTGGAGGGAGATTTGCAACCTATAATCTATAAAAATAAGTACGTGAGCGTAAATGTGTGAAAAGAAACAACATTATTACTGTTGTAACATCAGCCCACCTGATGGCGCTTTACAATGACTGCACTCCTGCACACAAACTCACATCGAAGGCATGTTCGTTTTCGTTGGTACGCAAGTTACTGCGCATCGATAACAAATTCCCAATTCCATATTCACATTTCCATCCAGCCTCTTCACCTGCATGCAGCCACAGCCGCTCAGGCGTGATTGTAGTCCTATAGCGGTATAAACCAAACGGACTACAAGAGGAAACCAGAACGCTTCCAATACCAACATCCTGCCCCTTGCCTACAGATTCGGCATTCATGTGTTTATAGAGATCACCATGACAACAAGTCTGAAGTCACCTGTTACCTGGTCACTCAGCTGATGAACCAAATTTAAATCCAAAACATCTCTGAGGGCGATTAAAAGAACACAGTGTGGAGGCAGTTCGAAGCTGCCAGCCATCTTGGCAGTGAAGTTCTCATTTATTTTTGGGAGTTATACTTCTCTGTCTAAATTGCCATGGTGACGATTAGTGCTGTCTTCCCAAGCCGAAGCTGGATTTCACATGGAACTAGAGACATGCTGGAGGACGTGAAGAGTCTCGCTGCATGAGATGACATAATAGATGAACTTGATTTGGTCTGTTGCCATGGCAGCAGAAGTCAATAACACACAGGAACCCCGCCAAAAAAGGAAATTAACTGCATATGTGAGGGTGCGTGGAGGCGTTTGGGTGTATTTTCAGGTGATAAGAGCGAATGCAGGGCTGTAGGTTATTTTGGGTTTGTACAAAAAAGGTGATGGCCAAGGTTTACAGCTCAGGCACTGGCAACAAGAGCATACTGTGTTCCAACAACACGCCAGGGGCCACGGCAGAACCCGCGCGTTCAAGCCAAACAATATCAAATGTCATTATAATATACTGACTGCACTCAAATAGTGCTAAACAAATACTCAAACTGCTCGCCTCAATTACAATTCAGACGCACACAAACACACAATCAGTCAACAGCATAAGAGTAAAGCTCCTCTTCTACCATGTGCACTGCTTTGATTAAATTACACTGCGAGCAACATGATCAGCCACTGTCTAACAACTTTAACAGGAAACACTGAAACACTGGTTGTGTCTGGGAACAGCTGTGGGCCATGTCGCTGCGTAAAGCTTCAAGCTTGATTTGGGTTTGGTTATTTTCAAATTAAATGTATGAAGAACTTTCTCTCCTTCGCTCTCCGTCTGTGCTTGTTGAAATATTCTGCTGTCCTAAAGCCTGAATCCACAACAGAGAGCTGCAGGGAAACCAGACCGTCCGGGTTCTGAAAACCTTGTTCAAAATCATGTTGACATTTTGAAACGCATATTACTAAAAGTGGACCAGTTACCCTGCTCAACAGTATGTTGTACAGCCAATTCTATTTGTGTAGCATACAGGGATGGTGTTTCTGTCTTTAGCTGCCTTCAATAAAGAACACTATGTCTCACCAGCACATGGCTGATGTGGGCTTAACCCACCACTACTTTAGTGAAGAGCTACAGTGGATAAGGGAGAATTGTAGCGTAGGATATGTGTGCTACCAAGCTCGAAAAACATCACGGGCACTGCAGTTTTAGAAATGCTAACTGATTAGCTAATTATTTATCATAGTGTAAAATGTGTACAGTAAAGCCCTGCAACATGTTTCAGTTTACTAGTGAGCCTGATGGAAGAATGAGATGAGATGTTGCTGACCAGCAGCTGGCCCGCTGGGGGCCGCAGTGGTCCAGTCCACAGCAGCTGGCCCGGCGGCGGCATCAGGACTCGCTGCTGCTGGGGGCCCGGGCCGCAGTGGTCCAGTCCACAGCAGCTGGCCCGCTGGGGGCCGCAGTGGTCCAGTCCACAGCAGCTGGCCCGGCGGCGGCATCAGGACTCACTGCTGCTGGGGGCCCGGGCCACAGTGGTCCAGTCCACACTGGACACCGCTGCAGCTGTCCTGCTTTCTGATGCCCAATTTATTGCTAGCTATGTTTACACATTCAAATCAGTAAAAATCATCAAAGTCAGCATCATGCCGGTCGTGGCCGATGCCCACAGTCAGAACAAAAGCTTTAGCATTAGCATTAGCCAAGTTGCTCTCAGTATGAACATACAGTGACAGTCCTGCTTGACCTTCTAACACTAGGAACACACAGTTTAACTTTTTGACCTTAACCCCTTTACAGAAGTCAAACATAACATAAATATAAAGCTGCACTTTGTAGGTTTGTTTTCTGCCGACTAGCTCTTTAGCATTGCTACATGTCATTAGCACAACATTAGCTCTTAACCTGGACCTGCCAGGTGTTCCGGACCACCGGAACACCTGGCATGTAACCAGAAATGCAACGTTCGCATCGCTGCCCCATGTATAACACAACATTCATTTATAGTCAGCTGATAAGGACTCAGAGGTTTGTAAGCATGGCTTCAAGCTTAGTCACCAAGCCAACAGCATCACACAGGTTTCTGTTTGTGCCTCTGCGACGTCTATACGCATGAAAATGATGTTTATGGGATGTGAGGCCTGATTATTACAGATGAGCTGTACACAGTGTAAGGCACTGTACTGCTAAAAAGAATAACGCGGTGACATTTCTAGTCATTTTTTCGGTTATCTCAGTAAACCTGCCTTGTTTTTACACAGCGCCGCTAAACATGCTTTCTCGATGGATCTCGATTATGTTGAGAGACTGGACTGAATGTTTTGATGCACGATGGCGAGGCCGGTGCTTCCTGCCTCTCCGTCAGTGTGAGCAGGTTCAGATGATGGATGGATGATGCTTTTGCCGTGTCTCATCGCAAACATGAAATAAAGCTTGCATGTAAACCAGTCAACCTCTCAAAACAAACAAAACAGTGTCTTGTCCAATGCGAGACGTCGATGGATCATTTTTGTAACAAGATGAGTTGTGTGACGTGTGTTGGAAATGATACATGCTGTGAGACCGCTTTAACAAGCATGGACTACAGGGTTTTGGTCTATTGGTGATCAGTAACGTGAAGCTATTTAACGTTCAGATCAACAGAATTTTGTTATTACATAAAAGCTGATTACCACACTAACTCCGTTACGAAGGCGTGGCACTGAAAGATGACAAAAAAAAAAGAAAGGCTTTGGTTTGCAGACTGCAAAAACTTTGGAGATTTGGAGCATGGGATTTGTAGTCCTATTTAGCGTCTTGTTGTTCCTTCATGATAAGTAGGTAATTAACATAACATGATTTGTAAGCTGCATGGAAGCATGGCTACTCTACGCTGTGATTTCCTTCATGTCTTGTCCATCCTGGTAGAGATGATATCAAAGGAAGAAAAGCTGATTAGTTGTAAAAAAAAAAAAAAGTTTGTTGCAAAGGAACAAAGAGTATGACTTCAGTCAAGTCAACACTTCCTACATAAGCCGTGGTCCATAAAGCAACATAAGTCGCTGTGGAGAGTCTATGTGGGCGGTGGTCCCTCGTAACGGAGCATGATGTTGAAGGATCGGGCGAAGTTGTTGGAGAGCGAGCAGCTGTTGCCTTCATCCATGAAGGGCAGCAGGAAGGCCAGGAGCAGCAGGGCCAGGAGGAGGAGCCACAGAGGAAGAGCCAGCCGACACATCCGCTGCAGCAACCCCGGCTTCTGCAACGCACAGACGCATCGTCATTCAACAACACACGCAACTGTACTGTGTGAATGTCATGTTCACGTAGTCCACACGAGGTCCCAGAGCACGGCAGTCAGACAGTCTTATGTAATCACACGAGGCAGGGTATAGTGTGTAGGTAAGTAAAAAATATACAACATGTACTGTAGCATAGGCAAGTAACATCACATAACATACCGCAGATACTGCAGTTTTGTGTGTTTTACATCTTTGGCCTTCTCACATTGCTTTGAGTCTTCTGTACATCTCCCCTCTCCTGGCTTTTACAAATGACTACACTCCACTCTCACTCTGCATCTTATTAATGAAACTACAAAGTGCTTATAAACTACAATTTCTTGCCTCCCTTAATCTTCAGTTTAAGAGTTTTAAAAAGCTGCTAGTCAAGGCTCCGTTTGGCCTTATGGGATATATACGATCGTATAGGTTTCTTCAGTTTAACTTTAAAAAGTCTCAAATTCAGCTTAATGGTAAACCGGTTGCCGTGTCAAACAGGCTTCAGTGATCACATGAATCATTTGGTGGAGCTCCAGATCGTGATGTGTGTCATTCATTAACGCCAAACTATTTGTACCCACATTAATGCCGACTGTGCCACAGCACGGAGGGAAAGGGAAGGACACGGAGTGTGTAAAGGTTAATGAGTGACGAGGAGGAAGTGAAACTAGGTAATGATGCCTCCATATGATAAAACACTCACTGGGCAAAGGTATGTGTGTGTTTTCTTAGAATCAGCACACGCAGCACCTCAGCGTACTGTGAATGACAGATAAACAGGTAGAACTATAATGTAACACTGCAGCATCTGTTTATTACCTACCTTAAAAAAGAATTTGTACCTGCCAACACAGAGGGGGGTGATGGGAACTACCTTTACTCCAATAACTCACACGGTCAATTCACAACAACTTTCACTTTCGATCAAACTCAAAATTTATTTCCTGCAGACGTTTCACAGTAAAAACAGAGATTCTGGCCTTTGAGCGGCTGGAAAACTTTTAATGTTAAATAACCCTTTTTTTTTTTTACATTGTGCATTCTGCTGTCTGGACCCGTGACTTCTGATCAATACATCTGCTCAGGGTTATGTGCCTGGCGACACACATGATGGCTGAACTAGTGTTGCTAACTAGCGTGCTAGTCAAATTCACAGTATTAGCAAAAATGCTCGTCATGTACTGTAAATAGTGACAGGAGGACTTGAGTGTTTATTACAAACTGGTACTAACTTATGAGGATGAAAATGAGAGGCGAGAAGGTTTCAGGGACACCTACAAATTACGATGAAGGAAAAGAAAACAATGAACGACAACAAAACCAGCGTGGAGGGGATGGAACATGGTAGCGAGGAGGGGGGGACACGCTGCTTTATTCCCTCAGATAACAGAATACTTCAAGCAAGTAAATGACCAACAAGATGATCTACAACTTCTTAAAATGTCACCTCCACCCTCATGGAGTGAAGCCATCGTTTCTGTCACCTCAAAGGGGCAAGAATAAAATGTTGTGTAGCTCATATAGACCGATTTTAAATCAGAATTACAAACTGTGAGCGTCCGTTACGACAACGTCCTGGACTCCTTTATTCCTGGACTAACTGACGGTGACCACAGTAAAACATTAAACCTGCTAAACATCAGTATGCTAGCAGCTTCATTGTGGCCGTGTTGACTAGATTTATATCACTGCTTCACAGAGCTGCAAGCACAGCTGTAGATCTTTTGTCTTGTTACTTGTCTGTTACTTATTCCACAGCAACTGACCCAGAGACGAAGTGATCTCTGTTTGTGGAAGTGAAATCCCAGAGTTTCCTCTGTACCCCCTTTGTGGAAATCACCCCAGGGGGTTCTGGATAAACAGTGACGGGCACCGCAGCTTAAAAGACAAAGGAAAGAGTAGAACCCTCCCCATGTTGCTTGATAAATCATATCATGTATCAGACAAAATGTCAAACATTCACTGGTTCCAGCTCCTTGAACGTTCGGATTTGCTGTTCTTCTCGCTTTAGTTGTAAATTCTATATCTCTTGAGGGTTTTGGGCGGTTGTCTGGACATAACAAAACATTTGAAGATGTCAGATTGCACTCTGGGAAATGGCGAAGGGCATTTGAACTATTTTCAGATATCTTAGAGATGAAACAACCCATCAGTGCTCCCAAAAAAGCAGACAGATGAATCCATAATGCAGAGAAATGCAGCCCTATCTAACACCCGGACCCAGACTGAAAATTCATTTCTGCAGTCAGGTCTGGAGTTCGTTTCAAACTGTGAAGGCCTGTAAGTCCGTTGGTATTACCACACTTTTCAGGCAGTAGACACACCAACATTACAACTGAACATATATGATGAAACCAGCAAGAGCTCTACCATTGGAAGGACTTCCTGCCATTTTAAAATGCATACATGCCGTTTGATTAGAGTAGATTAGTAGCTACAGATAGCTGTGCAAGGATCTTAAAGTAATGGCAAAGAAAATCTGGTGTCCATGTTTAACTAATGGCACAAAAAACACAATCACGTCTTTTTAAAGAAATTAAAAATAGTTGGCCTCCAAATTGGGACAGCAAATCAAGAACTCCTTATTCACAAGTGTGTGTCAAAATACCGTTAACTCTTTAAATGCATTGTTTTCATGTAAAGGCTTATTATAGATTGAGCGTCTGTATAGTAACATACAATCAATGTGAAAGTTTCTGAGCAACTGAATATCATCTCAGCCGTAACGGTGCTGCACAGCTGTTAGTTGACTGGTGTTACCTTTTGCACCTTCGCTGCGATGGCTGGCTCCTCTGGTTTGGCTTGGACTCTCTGCAGAGATATGAAATATTTGAATCAGTTCACATTGTTGACTGCGCACACACACACACACACACACACACACAAACTTTCAGCACTGGATCATCCCACTAAATTCAAACCACACTGTTCTTGACAACTGACAGGCTGCTGTAGAGTTCTGTCCAGGTGCAGCTACTTTACAGATGTGCAACAGGGAATCTTAATCTGCACAGTGCAAGAGATGCCCTAAATGATGCTACCCTGCCACCTTGTGGTGAAATAAAAACAGTGCCCTACACCACAGTGAAGCTGTCGGTGCAGGACCCTGGCGTGCAGCAAGAATTATAGACAGTTTCCAAAATCAAACACAATTATATTTGTCCTCCAGATTTAAGGCTTTTTTCTTTATCAGTGTTTACATGCAAACAGAAACCTGTCTATTAATACACCAGGGGATGTTTTGGGACCCAACATTCAGTTAATAGGCAAAAACAATACTTAAAATGCACACAGTCATAGAGCACCAGTAAATCCTCTCACATGTCACAACCATTGTTTTACATTTTTTAACTAACTAAAACTCCACACATTCAACTTGTCAGCATGGTGGTGGCTCACTCAGTGGGAGAAATGACTCTGTTCGCCTGTAACCAGAGACTGAACCTGATCCAGGTGTGGACTGGTCAAGCAGCTGTCGTATGAACACACAGCTGTTCGTGCTGGACTGCAGGAAAGGCAATGCATATTTATCCACCCTTCTTGAGCTCAGGGTTCTCTTTACTCCGTTTTCAATCGATTCAGAACTGGTAGCGGGTGAGAGAAAGTTGGATTGGTGCATCCCTAACAATAATGACATACAGTGTGCCTCTTGTGATTGGATTGGAGTGAGCGTACACATGCTTTCACACTGGCAATGCTCAAACACAAGAAAATACATCCCTCTGTCCAGGCACGGAGTGGCTAATCGGCAGAAACAGGAAGATTCCAGGCGGGCTGGGCTGCTCGTTGGGCCGCAACGCCATTAAAGTTATAGGCAAATGTGGCTTTGGCTACAGGGGAGAAACATAAGAGGCAGCATATAGCTTGGAAAACACTGCTGTTAATCATGGTGACATCCTAGAATTGATTCTACTCTTGAGCGAATAGGACGTGTGAAAGAATAGCAAGAATCATGAAACTGGCGCAAAGGGCAGAGGCTTCTCTTGTTACCCTGATGTCAAAAGACACAATCTGCAAAGTTGTGGATGTTATCAGCCAACTGATAAAGCCCACTGTTGCAGAGGACGTTAGGCAGGCAGGCATGTTTTCAGTCCAAGTAGATACGACCCAACGTATCAGCTCAAAGGACCAGTGTTCTATCATACTAAGATATGTCACAGATGTCATTCATGAAAGATTAATTGCTATGGTGGACTGTGAATCATCTACAGGAAGTATTTTGCAGAGCTGCTGAAACAAATACTACTGAAGCTCAATATAGACATGTATGGTGCAGCTAATACGCAAGGACAATATCAGAGGTTCTGTCTGAGCATTCTCCTAAGGATCGAAGTAAAGTGCTTGGGTGCTTCGGAAATCCTAAGGACACCTTATGAGTGCTCAGGAATTTAGACGCCATTGTAGAAGATGGTAGACAAAAGCCAGCTGTGAGGGCAAAGGGATTCATAGAAGGCCTTTTGAAGTACTTTCAAAATACTTACAGACAAGGGGAATGGATATTCTCACAGCTCAACGTCTGGTTGAGGGGACAGAGGACAGCCTTAGGCAGTGTGCTAGGGACTTTGAAGGAGATAAGAGAGCAGCTGATGAGTTTGTGAAGTGGGCCAATGGAAAGCTTCAAGAGAGGGAAGACTGCTGGTAGCACAGGCTGCCCTTACTGAGAAATGGGTTAGAAAAAAGATAAAACATGCCAGGAGAGCTTGCAGAAGATGAGCCACCTGATACTGACTTCAAGGCCAAAGTCAGAAACTTTGCTCAAGTGAGGGAAGACTTGGATCCCCAACTCAGCTCCTGGAGGAACAAGCAAATGGCTGTTGGGTTTTGACAACAGAGCTCCGGTTGGCACATTATGTGGCGAGCTGTTGAGCCTTGCCTCCCCAGTGGGAGAGACTAAAGATGTCCCCTCTGGGGGGGGGTTACACTGTCAGGACAGCCAGTGAGATGTCACAAAGAAGTCAACAGGATCCTTCCATGATGGAGCAGGATGTGGAGCCAGAGAGCAAAGCTTGTACCTCCTGTGTTATTTGTGTTCACCTCATCCTCTCCAAGTACAGTCTCCTAACTGATGCCTACCATGTGACTGGAATAGGCTACAAGTTACTATTAACACTGTCCATAACACGAGTAGCAGTGAAATTCATAAAAACAAACAGACTCAGGAGCACCTGGAGGCATTCATGCTCACTTTGGACAATGATAATAAACAAAGTGCACTGCCCAGGCGATCATAATGATTACGTTTACAAAAACAGTCTGAATAACAGGGTTGTAGAGAATAGTGCACTACAGCGGCACTATAGTTATATATCTCCAGTATAGTGAGTTGGTTTAATGAACTAAAGTGGGCTGGCCTGAAGCATCAAACTCACCACCCGAAAATGAGTCCCGCTCCGGCACCTGCTTCACTCAGTGTTCACTGTTTCTCACAAAGCCACAATGTCTTTACACGACAGAGTTAAAAGATAACACTTGGCTGTCAACGGCCTGAATCTGACTAACAGCACTCACTTCACAGACCGGGGGGGGGGGGGTCTGACATAAGGGGTTTCCAGACCAAACAGTTTCGGGGACTCGCTGAGGGGAACTGCCACTGCCTCCAACTGTTCTTTGAGCTATAAAAAAAGTTTGTCCGGTCCGAAAGCACCTAGACGAGCACCAAGGCTCCCGGATACAGAAGCCTGAATAAAACAGCTAGGAAAGACTGTGTCGTCTACAGTGGAAGATTATTCTACCCATTTAAAACTGTTGAACGCACAAAGCAAAGGTTTCTGTGAAATAAAGTGCATGCAGTGTTGACCCTACTTGATCAGTGGTCAGCTCTCTTCTCAGCTTGGCACTGGTCCTGGCCCTGACGCCTCCCACATCCTTCAGTTTGGACTTGTAGAGCATCCAGCGGTAGCGAAGTTCCTCCAGACACACATCTTCTGCTGGCCCAGAACCAGCCTCACTGCCCTGACTCTCCTGGAGCAACAGCTGGAGCTGCTCCTGGCCCCAGTCCACTCCTGCCCTCAGACCCTGCACCAGGACACAGCAGAGAGTTTCAGGTAGACTGAACGAGCACAGGAAGTTCCTGGTGTCTGCTCAGGTTTGACACGCGGAAATCTTCTGGCCATTAACGGAAGAAACAAGATTGAAAAAATAAAATAAAACAAGACCATTAGCAGTAATACTGAGCAGCGCTGTACTAAGACCTCTCTTCAAAATCACACACCTTTTTATACTCTGCAGTTCTATTATAATACGTCTCCACATGAATATCATCACTTTTATGAAACAACGTAGATTACGTTTCCCACACAGCCCCCAGAAATATAAATGCAAACAACTTAAAAATCATTACAAAATAAGAGAAAAACACACTTCAAGAACCATTAACAAAAGAAAAAGTCCTCCAGGCAACATTGTTCAAAAGAGTCGCTCTAGACCTGCTCTATATAAATCAAACCAACTGAAAATTGAATTGAACAATTGCAACTGAACTGAAACCTTTAACCACAAGAGGTCAGTGTAACAGTATCTTTTATTCTGTAATGTAATGGCTCCTTTGGCTTTTCCAAATCCTCAGGCAATCAGAAGTGTAGAATGAATGGCACATTATGCAGATAGCTGTGGGTGAAATGAGGTGGCTAATTATTAAAAACCAACACATGATTTGCCCAACTAGATTGTCACGTCCAATACATTTCAGGTTTGGAAGTGACACGTTTGCTGACAACATCACAGCCAAAAGACAGAATATTAATAACCTCAGAAGCTTAATCTCTGTCAAAGAAAGGTACAGTTCAAATGTTGCTAATCCCTGAACAGACAAATCCAGTTACCTCTGCAGCAGTTTACTCAGTTTGTCTCTCCAAACAGGTTTCTGCCAAGAGATGTTAATTTCATTAATTTCAATCACAGTAAAGTCAATCTGTCCACACATTAGCTGACGTTGAGCGCTTTTGAGGATTTCGTCTGAGGCTCTTCATCCCGCTGTATTTTATAAACTGGGTTATTTTGGACGAATGCCATTAAAAAGACGACGGCAGGACGACAACGTTGTTTTATGTGCCGCTGAGGAGATGGGAAAGTAGGCGGCAATTGATTGACGTGCATCGGTCAGTGGCCCAAAATCCATCTGGCTTCCTCTTTTAATTTTTCCCCTGTACAGTTTGGCTGTGTGTTGCATTCTCCCATTTCTGGGTCCTATTCCCTTCTCCTTACATATGCTTCCTTAGGTCACTTTGGTTGTATATGTTACCACGACACCCAGTTATATGTTTCAGTAAAACCAGATGACCATAGAAATATAGACACTCAGCTGTTCATCTACTATGAAAGACTGGATGTCACTCAATTTTTTACAACTGAGCTTCTTATCATTGGCTCTGAAAAAATAACAAATAATCTTAAGACTCTTTTAAAGCACTAAATGGCTTAGCACCAGCGTACATTGCTGAGCAGCTTAACCCCCACTCCTCTAAACGGTCACTTAGGTCTTCAGATCAAAAATAGTTGGTTGTACCGTCTGTAGAAAGGCGTTTGTTTGTTTTGCCGCCAAAGCACCAAGACTCTGGACCCATCTCCCCCCCTCTGCTCAGTCTGTTGACTTAGACTGGCAGTCTTTTCATTCTCCAGGGTGGTTTTAAGGATGAGGTGGATTTTCTTTTCTAGATTAACTTTTTAATTTTTGCATTATTGTAAAGCACTTTGCAAGTTAAAAAAGGTGCCATATAAATAAAGTTTTACTTACTTACTTCTGACTACAGCTCCCTCGTAACAGTCTAATCTCCACAACTACTAGTGAAGCCCTGGACATGTTGGTATGTCAACAAGCACTGTTCTTCATTTTATTATTTTTGTATTATTATTATTATTATAGGTTTTCCTCCTCCATACAGATGCAGTAGTAAAACATCTTCTTGCGATGTGAAGTCACACCTGCTGGACCTTTCACAGCTCACAGCCCCACCACCAGCCCCCCTTAAGCTACCTCCTGAGCAGTGCCCAAACCGACTTTCAGGATCTCGCCCCCCACTTGATAAGTTGTGTTAAACTCCTGCAGTGCAAAAGGTGCATTTGTGTTGCTTTGGTTCATGCCAGTGCAGTAATAGTAAGTTCAGGTGTATTTATATAGCACTTCAAAAAATACCATTTAAATGTCAGTTTAGTTCTTTCAGACTGTATGTGGCACAGGCTCCGGCACCATGTGCAGCGTTTGGTGGAATTTACCAGTGCGTGGATTATACTGTTTAATACACTCATACAGTTATGCATAAGGTTTCTTATCTCAGCCCGACATGTGGGTACATGTATACAGACAAACATGTGAGTGGAACACACTAACATCCTCAAACACTGTGAGCTACTGTTAAGTCTCTGCATACCATTTCTTTCCAATACCACAGGTGACCCACCTGAGCAGTACCTTCTGTGTGTGTGTGTATATATATATATACAGTATATAGTAATAGTGAATTACCCTGAGCAGAGTATTTCTGATATTACCATCTACTAAGACATCTATATTAAGGGAACACTAATTTCCTGCCCTCCTGACATGTATCTATCAGTCTATAATCATCACTCTTAGTGACATTGAAACTGATGTGAAAGCAGCACCAAAATTGTAGCACCAACACCAGCAACAGCACCAGCAACAAAGACAAATGGGAAACGTACTACAAGCAGGCAGTGTCAGCTCTAGTGCAGGTAGTGCTGCTCTAGGGCTGATAAATCAGATCAGGGTACATTTCAATGTGCAACTAAGAATATGCATGCACATCCAGACAGAAAATGGGCAGGTGCTGAGCCCAAATAGAGCAAATCTCAAAGTAAACAGAATCACAGCTCGGTTCAGCTCCAATATTCGCTTATTTATTACACCATGTTTACTTTATGTGCACGATAATGCCACTGCTGTAATGATCAAAGCTGCTGACACCTCCCTGCAATAAGTCTGCTGATACATCAGGGCCACGTATTTATCAAGCACCTCCGGCCATACGTTCTCAGCGCCATGCATTTTTTGGCCTTACTTTCAGGACCAGGACTAAACACAATCTATCTGCATTCAGGAGTCCTGACCTGCATTCAGGCAGACAAATTCTATGAGAGGTGTAACGATGTTTCTGTCAGAACCAACAACTCCAGCAGCCAAAAATCCATCAGTGCTCTTTGATTAATCAACTTATTAAATCAAGATGAGTAAATAAATATATACTAAATAAATATAGTGCATGTTTTGAGTTTTAATTAATTTAAGCACACATTACTGGTAAGTTAGCTACAAGAAATACAATAAATGCTCCGAGTGTCGTAAAACAACCACACCACGCTTTCTCCCGGGAGTCGCCTTGTTCCTTGCTGGAAGTCAGAACAGGAGGCTTCAGAAAGTCCTCCTCTGAGGGGGAATTTATTTGCATTATCCAGAGGAAACAGCGTTTTAATGTTGACAGAGGCTCACCTTGAGTGTGTCCTGTCGGATCTTGGTTTCTTTGGCACCGAGTGTTGCTCCCATGGTGCTGATTATCCCTGAGAGGAGGTCATTCTGTTTGCACAGCCAGGCCTCAAACTCCCTCCTCCTGGATGTGCACTGTCCTGTGCCACCCTGTAAAAACCCCAAACATCCATGAAGGTCTCGCACAGCACACACTAACACCATGAGCAAGTCAGCAGTCATTGTGTGCCATTGCTTGAGTTTGTTGTAGGGCCACCTGGCTGGCGCGTGGCCTGTTAACATAATCCATCAGTGAGAAAGGTCGATCACAGCAGTCAGCTGTCACCAGACGTCTGTGCGATTTCATTTCATTTCAAAAGCGACTCTTTGAGCCAGACAAGTGCAAAATGGTTGCGAAGGTGATTGCAGCCATTCAACGCACACCAATGCTTGACAAGTTAAAGTGGAATGATGACAGAATAAACATCTCAAGGCTGATGGCTAGACAGACGCATCCATCCCTGGAATGAATGGTAAGCTCTGAACTAGCTTTATCCTGTGTCTTCTTGACTAATTCTACCCCCGGTAGCACTGCCGCGCTGATTGTGTAGCTGCAGGAGCACAGTATGCAATAAAACGTGGCCTCTCGACACAACCAGCAACCGTCAGGGACGAGCAGAAATGTGGGCCGAGCTATACAAGGCAGAATAACTGGATTAAACGACGCACTCTCTTTTCAGTGACTAAGCAATATGCCTGCAGCAGCCATTAAATCCATTTCACCCAGCAGCCTTATTATAGGTAGGTTGTGATGTCTAATTACCCGAACGGTCACTCATCTGGCTGTTGGATGCAATTTCATGCTCAAACTGTCACACGACTGCTGCGACAAGAGATTTGTTATATGCTTTGTATATACTTTAGTGAGCTGGTTTTATTATTGTGGCTGAAACTGTAGTCTGTGTACTGACACAGTGCTGCGGTAAAACACAGCAGACAAGACAATATTGTCTCTTCCCAGCGCTTCCATATTTTTCTTTTCTCTTCCTGCTTTGTGTTCAGAGTCATGCTGCGGTTGTTGACGCAGTCGTCTTGTTTGAATACACGTAATTGGAATATTCACTGAACAGAATCGACCGGGCGTTCTGTGTTTACACTCTGTAAATAGTACTACGCTCTACATGAAAAGTAACTTCTGTTATGATTTGGCGCATTATATATAAACCTGAATTGAATTGTAAGCAGCCACGTCTTGACCGGTCAGCTGATCTGTAGTGGGAGCACAGTTTTTCTGCATAGTATCTATCGGCCGTGCAGAAAAGTGATTTGGGTTTTAAATGTAAAAAGTTGTATTTTGTCCTCACTGGACTCTCTGACTGGATGATGGGAAAGAAAATCCGTCGTGTTGAATTATCAGTACAAACATTAACTGTGCTGGAACATTCTGGTTGGTTGAATGAAAGTCGACTACAAGTACCGGAGAGCGTTGTAACAACTTCTTAAATACGTTCATAACCTTGATTCTGTTCATGTTTTGGATCTCTTTGAGACAAAATCAGCAACAACCTGTAAGACTCATGGGTACTGTAGTATTTAGAAGGCCCATAGTACTGTTAAATGATCCAGGAGACATTGAAAATACAGGCTCGGCCCAGTTTGCTACTCTACAAAGTTAAGCAAGGGGCAAGAACGTCGTTAGAGTGAACACTGCAGTACAGTACCGTTGTGTGTGGCGCTGCTGCTGTTGATGGTTGCTTGGCTGGGTCCCTTCTGAACAGCATGAAGGCTCCTTCTCCTGGGCTCTGGCTGTTATCTGCCTCCATGCTACCTTGACCGGAGCCTATTCCTCCTCCCTTACATGCTGTTCCGCCGTTGTCTCCAGCCAAGATGCTGCTGCTGCCCCCTGTTGATGTATCACTGTCAAGGCTTCCATCAGTGGTGGAGTCTTTCTGGAGATTTCCGCTGTGAGCGCTCCACGCAGGGGAATCCACTTCGTCTCCTTTACAACTGCGCCCACTGTCCTTGCCTGTCCTTGATGCGCTGAGATGTCCATCACCTTGTCCAGCCAGAATGAGGTGACCTTCACCATGGCCCTGGATCCACCCACCATGTCCCATCATCACCCCTTCTTCTGCCTCTCCCTCCAGGCTTCCTCCTCTTCCAGGCCCAGAGGTAGCTCCATACAGCTCTGCTGGCTTGCCTTGTTGTTGGCCTCTCTGGATCCTGGAGCCTCCTGTCCGTGCCAGCTCTGTTGCTAGGGATGTGCTGTCCACTGGCAGGCCTCCAAGCCTCCTTAAGTCAGACTCTGATTGCTCTGTGGAGGTGTTCAGCAGCCTGGGAGAGAAAGAAAGAGAGTTGTGAAGTATTTTCATAACTCACCAGCTCATTACCTGTAAGTAATGAATCACAACCACAAGAAGAGAGAGGCAACGCTCCTCTTATTCCTCTGGCCTCCATCCAGTGTTTTCCTGACATAAAACTTTGAGCAGCAGCGCACTTAAGGTTGGAGAATCAATTGTTGTTGTTTGTTTATATGCATGCATTTATATTCTGTACCACAACCACTTATCTGACCCTTCCACTGACTTAGCTTCAGTGCTCATTCTTGACCTTAGAAACTGCAGCCTTGACAAAAAACATGAATCTCAGTTTGAAATGTGGCTGAACGCTTTGTAAACACCAAGTAACTGCATCTTGTGATGTTTTTGACTGGCCAGTGGCTGGTGTGAAACCACAGTTGGTTTCTCTGTGGCTGCTTTAAAGTACTAGCAACATTTAAGACTGAGGGCCAAACACAACTCTGACTGTTGAACAATATTAAATATTGATTTGGCACATATTTATGTTTGCAATTCAAAAGTGTGTCGATGTAATGGCTTGGCAATTTATACATTCCTTAAGATGTCTTATTTCATATTGCACAGCACAATGTTAACTGACAACCCTGAAAGAAATTGTTATTTCTAACAGCTGTCTGAAAGAGGTCTGTGATGCATTTTGCACCCCGTTACTTTAAAAGGGGCTTAAGGGCACATGGGAGAATGAGCAACCCTACTCTTTCACCCATGTGCCGTTGATAAAGGACAGAAATTGGGCTCCAAGTCATTGTTTATTGTCATAAGCTGCAATGGTACTGGTCCAATGTGCTATCTGAAACAGGAAACCATATTATGGTTTGGAACTGGAGATGGACCCATTGTCAAGTCATCCTGGGCCTCCAACCAGATATCGATATAACATCAAAAAACAATAAGAGGTTTACAGGCTGACAGAGTGCTGCTGGATTTAGTGCCATTAGAGTATGTTGTTGTTTAGTACGTTCACAAACCAACCAATTCTATCAAATTTGGGAATCCTATCTAAACTGCGAACCCTGGTAGATCCTGGTGTCTCCACCGTCAAGCTGCAGGGATTTTCTTGTTTCTTATTGCATATTATCAGTGTAACCTCTGAGCTTGTGTTCTGCTTTGTTGGTTTGCTTGTTTTTATTCTCTTGGCCTGTTTTTTCTCCTGTAGATTTCATAACGTATTCATCTTCTGCGAATATACCCCGTATTATTTCACTTATTCTAATGTCTTGAGCTTCCTGTTTTATGCTTTATATTCAACACCCCACCCAAAGACGAAGGAATACAAAAAGTCATGTAGAAAATGTGGACTACAACAGTAATCCAATACAACAGTAATCCCTTGTCAAAACCAAGTGCATGTCAGCTGTGGTTTCTGGTCATCAGTCTCACACATCTGACCAAATAGGTAAGTCTCAATCTTAATCAATGCAGCAGTCTACACTACGACGTTTCACTCACCCTTAACGTAACTGTGAACCATTATGCATCTTTTGGCTATTTTGTTACGACTTAAGTGTGTTACTACAGTGATTGTGTCTTGGCCTGTGAGCACTGCCAAAATTCTCTCGCTTCGTATGGACATCAAGGTTGTGCTGTGACACATCACTTTGTTACAGTAACGTGAAGTAAAGTCCGATTTGAGGTTCTTTAAATGGCAGAGCTGGGCTGAGTAATGATAGTAGAGCAACGAGAAATGTAACAATACTTTTGCTGCTGAGCAGTTAAAGTGATGTAATTTCTTTTCAGTGAGTAGTGTGAAATAAGCCATCAGACGATTTCAGACGGAGGAGCTTTTTCATAGTTCTAAGAACAGCTGGAGGACCCCTCCCCTTTTTATTGTGTCCGCACAGTAAGAACTGGGAACAATCGTAGTTCTTAGAACACCGTTTTTAGCTCCTACTTCAGCGTAGGGACTCTCCCAGCACAAGGGCAATCCTGGGCGCCGCAGGGGTATGGTGATTGGTTGAAAATAGCCAGTGCAGCACCGGCAACCGCATCTTGTGCAACAGCTCGTGACGGTAGCCTTAAAAAAGGGACAGAAACACGAAGAAATGGACCGACAATGTCCAATTGTCTGTGTCCAGGCTTTATGGAGCGCATATGCGAGGAGGGAGTTACAAATATAAAAATCTTGTGTATGGCGTTGTGAGTGACGCTGTCGGCGGCCGGCTCACGTCGCTATACGCTGGGTGCACACAAGCAGTCAGAGTGACCAGTGAAACTGAGCTAAGAGTGGTTATGCTAGTTATCGCCACACACTACCAAACTACAAACAACACCTGTGAAGATTGAGACTACTGTTGTACAGGGCCAACCAGGACTCTCGTAGGCGCTTCATGTCTCGCTGAATGTGGACCTGTCCCTCCTCCGACGTCTTCTCCAGAACCCCCTGACCCTGGACCTCCATCCGCTGTAGCTGAAGCTCCTTCTCTGGAAACTCTCCAAGTGCTCTCTGTGGACAAGGACAATTTAATTCAGTTCAATTTTATTTATATAGCACCATATCACAACAACGTTACCTCAGGGCACTCGTTCATATAGAGCCGGTCTGGACCAACTCTCTCTCAGAGAGAGACCCAACAATTCCCACTTTAATGTGGTTCAGAGAGAGGAAACCAAAAGTCCAACAGTCAGACAGTTCACGCAGCATTTGGTTCAACATCAGAGCCACCATGCATTTTTTGATGGTGAACTTCATACAGTGTTCTGCATCACTGTACATTCATTATTTTCAGTAAATCAGTCACAGCATACCTGTACTGTACGTTACGGTTCGGCAACTGGCAGCCTCCGGGCCACATCTGGCCCGCAGAATATAAATATAATTTAGAAAATGTGAGGAGGAAAAAACATGTGTATATGTAGTATATCTAGCATTGTTTTTTTTGTTCCTTTTGAAGCAACCACAAAAACAGTTGAGATGGTAATTATATTATTAGGCATAATTTACCAACCCCAAATAGATCCACCTGTCAAGTAGGCTAGTCTGCACAACCTGATGCAGGAGTCAGAGCTGTGCTTGCTTCACTGATTGTGCACTGAAAAGAAGCAGCTGGACAGGCGAAGCCGAAACAAATGCCCGTCTTTCATGAACGGAACGCAGCTTGTGCCATATCTTCATGCAAGAGTGGGGACAAACGCATAGCTCTCATTCAAGATATTGTTTGATTTTTGCTCTTATTTAACATCTCGAATTTTTGCATGTGCAATAATGGCGACTCATAACAAATCAAACTTCTCAATTGGTTTAATTAACATCCCGTAAAAAACAAAACAGCCAGCGTTGTGCAACAACAGAAAATGAAAAAATATAAATAAAACAGACAGGCCTTAGCTGCCAGATATGTTGCTTTCAATTGTCATTTAACAATGAATCTAAGTTGCGCTAATTCCAGCAGTGTTTGACATCTGCGTGTTCTGGTTGAACTCACTTATGACTCTGGGGAAACGGGCTGCTTAAAATTGCATCAGTTACCAGAGGGTATGTGGAAAATTGTGACAATCCGGTAATTAATAAAAAAACTAATAGAAATGATGATTTAATAATATACCCACATTTTTGTGTTTAGGAGAAAAATCAACACACAAGTAAGATTGCGAACTTGTGTGATGCTGCTCTTTATAGTTATTGTCACAATAACTACCTGCTGTGGTAGTCTGACTGGCTGAGTCAGCTGTAAGTTGAGTAAGACGACAAAAAGCTCCACACGGCAGCAGCACAATTGCAAACTTGGCCAAAACTATTAAAGCAGACCACTGAACAATACCATAAAGCCATCCCTTCTATCAGACGGGTGTGATAAAAGGGTACGTAGGCCCGTCTGATAGGGCTGTGGGGGAACGTCAGACAAAAAGGTCAGGAACCACTGCTTTAGGTAACATGCTGTCAGTAAACTGGCCAACATATAAATGTTTAATACTGGCACAGCACTGAACCAACAGTGTTTATGTTTTGGAATAGATTTGTCCTTTCCTGGTTTCTGTTTTAGCCAGATGAGATGGATGATAGCTTTTATTACACTGCTACATTGCAATACATTATATTTGAAATCCAATACATAGTCTAAAAGAGCAGTGCTACAGCCACATTTAACAATGCACCGAGTTAATGAAATGCAGAGGTGAGGAATCTCAACCCATGGTGGCGACGAGACTGACAGGTTGGTCAATGTAACGACAAAGACTGTAATTATAAAGTGTCTCCTTGGTATTCCCATTAAAATTAATCACTGGGGCCATTATTTGAGGTCACTGCCATCGGTTCTTTTGCAGAGCCGGTTGACAGGACAAAACACGTCAGTGATACAAGATGAAAAGTGGGAGGGGGAATGAATTTTAATGAACTGATGAGTTTATCCATCATGAACCCGGACACCTGCAGGTCTGGACGTCCACAATGCAAGTAAAACAAATATGTTCCCAAGGCTCCTAATTAACAGAGAAACAGACTGCCGCTCTATCTTGATGAAATTACATTTTGAGTCATGTTTGGGTGACTTTGTAAGAACATGAATTAACCAGTGATTTTGCACAATCATCAGCTCAGTAAATCATACGTAAATCCGCTCCGGTTTTTATTAAAGTTGCTCAGTTTTAGAGTTAGAATTGTGTTAAGATGGCAGCGTGATCTGTGAAATGAAGGTCTGATGACAGAGCGTCACCTTTCAGTGGGCGCAGAGCATCGCATTCATAAGCTGTGATGTCTGGTACTCTGCTGCTACATCATACACCAACCAGAACACCAGCCTCTGGAACCAACAGATGGCAGCTGGAGGTGGAGTTGTAACACATGCCAAACAGTGTTTCTGCTGCCCTGAAGGGGACATTTTTGGAATTTTAAGGTGGGCGTATCAACTGAACATTTCATTTTTTTTTTAAATATATGGCTTAAGAATAAGAAAATGGCTGCATGTGGAGGGGTGAGCAGATAAGTTATTTGTCTTGCAAAACATGCAAAACCACTGATATGATCCTTCAGGTGTTAAAACTTGTTTCTGTATTCTGTTTCTCTGGACTGAGAGAATTGGGCTCGTTCTTCCAACGTTGCCTCACTATTGCGTGCTGTTATTAGGCTAAACAGATCCTGTCATTTCTCAGCCAGCTAACTATGATTTCTCAATCCTGAATAAAGTCATCTTGACTAAAAGTGTGTTTTATTTTGATAGAAAAAGGCAACATGGTCAGAGAAACGAGGGGCACTCAGAGGAAGGAGGCTCGGCTCTGCCAGATCCAAAATCCATAAGTTTGGCTTTTGGATCCAGGAGCTGGTGGATGAAGAAAAACTGGATTTGCCTCAGATGAAAATGGCCTATATCACCATTTCACACACTCAAACAACTAACACATACTACAGTCTAAGCCAAAATGTCTTTTTTGAACTGGCAACCTTTCTAGATAAAGACATGTGTATTGTCCTCTATAAACTGCTTATCGTGAGCACAGAGGTTCAAGAACACACACTCACACACACCTCAGCTTCGTGCTGGCGGCCCTCTATGCTCCACCCTCCCGACGGGCTGTGGAAGGACTCCAGCTTCTGCTTCATGATCATCAGCCACTTCTCTATGTTCAGCAGACTGTCGTGGAAGCTCTCGTGGTCTGCGATGCCGTCCTCACTCTCGTGCACCTTCATCTGCAAACAAATGGGAATGATCGGCTTGACGGTCAGCGGCAGGGAAGAAAATCATTCAGTATCCGCAACAGTAACTTTACATTCCAATGCTGCAACAGATGCTGCACTACTGAACTGAAATTAAATATCCTTTTTACTAAAGACCTCAGTATAAATCCTTGCTGTTTGACTAACATACGATCCAGTGATGGATCGTATGGAGTTCACTCGAAAATCGTGCTGGCAGATGAAAAATCATATTTGATGAGATCTCACAGGCAAAGTGGAGCGTTTGTGACCAAAACGTACAGCACTTGGCTCCGTTTACCACGGTGTGCTCAGCCTACCCAGACAAGCTTGTTGGAATTTTCAAACAGGAAATTTTTACTATTACATTTATTTA
Source organism: Gadopsis marmoratus (assembly GCA_036023855.1). NCBI lineage: Eukaryota > Metazoa > Chordata > Actinopteri > Centrarchiformes > Percichthyidae > Gadopsis > Gadopsis marmoratus. Next base: position 2,320 of record JAVQJF010108592.1, on the reverse strand, counting down.
CATCGATTGCATCCTGGGAAAAAAGATACAAGCCAGGAGGTTACAAAAAATATGAATGTAATAAGCAGAAGGAATCAACTGGCAGCATTTCACTGTGCAGATCTAAAGAAACATCCATTATAAAGCTGTGAGAAAAAAGTCTGATGTCCTTAAAGGGCGACTCCACCTATTTTACACATCAACGTCTGCCTACAGGTCTTGGGGAGTACTACTGCAGATATGAAAAGTTATTTTAAGTCTTGTGTCTCCAGAGGGAGCTGTGTGAAATCTCATAAATTTCCTCAAGTGGGTGTGGAGATAGAAAGAGGTGAGCTGAGCAGACCTCTGTAGCCCGCTGCTCATCTCTGTTTGAGGGAAGCAGATCTCAATAAATGGTCAGATGTCGAGCTGCATTGTGGGTAAGGCAGGTTTTGACAAGGTAGAAGAGTATGTGGAATCAAAAAAGCCCATCTCTCTGGTTCTGCTGCATCGATTTGGTTTGACTTTGTGAAATGTCCACCGTGAGTCATAAATGTATAATGAGTGCAATGCTAAATTGGGGTAGTACTCTTTTAAAGCAGTATTATTAAAGCTTCAGGCTGTAAAACCAAAACCAGCGAAAAGACAGGACAAGGGACTGCAGAGTTGCTGATAATTTATGTGTCGTTTTCTCACAATGGGTGCCATTTGATCCATTGTTAATATAAAAAGATTGGTTGCTGCAGCTTTAACTACGGGGTGAAGGCTTCATCAGATATTAAGGATGAGTCAAAAAGAAATTATTCAGAACTTCATCCATTTTAAACCACTCTCATGCCTTACCCCGACTGCCTTATACAGACGTCTCCAGTCAGCATAGAGCCTCTCAAACTGAGGCCTGTTGCTCTGGCTGGACAAGACCAGAGTCTCCAGCGCTGTGAGGTGGGCTTCACAGTCCTCCAGGTCTTTTTGGATCACCTGTGGACACACAAGTCCTGCTGTGTGACAGCATGCCATGGGAAATAACACAACAAAACACAACTGTGGGTGTGGTGTAAACTACCAGTTCAGGAAACGGACATATCTACTTGAATCTTTAGATACTATAGTCAGTATATACTATATATATATATATACACACACACATACACAATATTCAGTATGATATAGCACAATCATTCATAATGAAAAAATCTGTTGGATTCTCATTGTGAACTGAAATGAACTGAAACACTACAGCATGCGTCGACAATACATGTAAAGTGTATTTGATATGCAGTAAATGTATAAATCAAAAACACAGCATGATTCATGCTGTTGATAACGTATCCATCAATCACCAGTGTCTCTTCTTGAATATGAAGAAGCCGACACTATAAAAAACCAGAGTCATTGTCTGATGTTTGCACTGTGGAAACCTACTGTAACTTGTTGCATGACACTTGATCTGAATCTGCTTAATCTGCTGGAGGCCACAATATGACACATGTGCACACAGAGCATCGTGTGTTGCAGCAGACATTCTGGCTGCTTCTGGCTTGGCCCTGCTCTGAGCTGGGATTAAACTCACCCTGAATTGGTCTGACTGGCTCTTCTTAGCCAGGATGTCGGGCTGGAGGCCGTCAGCTGCCACCAGTCGGTCCCGAAGACCGGCCACCTTGGAGCGAATCGACTCATACGCTTCGCCAAACTCCTTGGTTCTTGAGATTAAGCCCTGAGAGTGGGGGAAAAACCTCAGTCATGTCTGGACTGTATGTTGAAGCCAGAGTATGTTCTCTTTGTTCTCACCTCCACCATAATGAATGAGGTCTGCACAAGGACTTTAGGCCTTCTAAACTATAGATTCTCATAATGTGGCTGCTATGTCACATGGCTACAAACCAGCCAGTTGAAATATGGTATATCACATATAAAGAAACACAGAATACATTGGACAATTTTTGATTAAATTAAGAAATGCCAGCTGTATGAGTAGTTTATTATTTAGCATTTTCAAAATAGTTGCCCCCGGTGGAGGCCAGCATGGCAACTGTGTCCCCATTGGTGTGTGAATGTGGTGTGAATGTGTGTTTGTCTGCCCAAAATGTGCCTTTGTCTGCCCTGTGATTGACTAGCGACCAGTCCAAGGTGTTCCCCGCCTCTCGCCCAATGTCAGCTGGGGTTGGCTTCAGCACCTTCGCGACCATTTGGGATAAGCGGTATGGATAATGAATGGATTAATTATTTAATTAAGTAATTAATTTTTCTCCTCCTTGAATCGCCACCTTAACGTGGTGGAGGAGTTTGGGTGCCCCTGTGACCCTGGGAGCTGTGTTGTCTGGGGCATTAGCCCCTGGTAGGGTCTCCCAAGGCAGAGTGGTCC
>JAVQJF010108590.1:0-12271 GCA_036023855.1 Gadopsis marmoratus | reverse complement strand
GCCCGCTCATTTCTAGTGTGTGTGTGTGTGTGTGTGTGTGTGTGTGTGTGTGTGTGTGTGTGTGTGTGTGTGTGTGTGTGTGTGTGTGTGTGTGTGTGTGTGTGTGCGTGTCCAGCCCTCACTCGGAGATATCCTTGCTGATCTGGATCCTAAAGCAGGAGACTGCGTGTCTCGGTGTGCAGCTGTGAGTGAGCAGTCAGCAGCCACCACGCTGCTGGATTCAGAATGTACCGACAAGTGAGGGCTCATGTGCCCACCTGTGTAAAAGCTGTCGCAGCCATGTCAGCAGTTCTCTCCATCTCTATCACTGTTTGTTTTACTCAGACACATGTTTAGCGACAATAATATGACAATATAAGGTAGCGCCAATGATACCACTAACCTTAACTAGGTAGCCAGACATGTATGCACATATAACTTCCTACATACACAGATGCGTAGGTAAGGAATACGCTGTGATGGCAAAGCCACGATAATACTGCTGGTCTGGCCCTTCTTTTCAGAAGAATGGCAGACTGGTTCAAATAAAAGCTCATGTTCAGTGTCCTTGAGCAGAGCGCTGAGATTAAAGGCAGACTGGAGGCTCCAACAATGGCCCAATCATCCTGTAAAACCCCCTCAGTTTTACGCAAACGCCATCAGCCCATGTGTATGAAAGCTTTTAATAACATGCAGACCTATTGAATCCTCCTCACAGGTGAATGAGCGGCTGAATAGAGCGCTGTGGCGGCCCCTCGAGGATGGGCGTATCGCACCCTGCTTTTGTTGCATTTGTTGTCATTAGACCTAAACTGAAGGGCAGGTGGGTTTTGTGTTGATACGCTGCCGCTCATACATGCTCAATGATGCTCGTCCGCTGTTTGCATTGAGCTGGGTTTTTATTAAGGCCGGCCAGACTCCTTTTGACAGCCCAGGTGTTGTGTCCCTGAGGGATGTATGAGGCTCTAACTTCTGCCTCGGCCCCACTTGGTCACGTAGGCCTCTCCTCTGCCCGTGTGAAATTCAGCTACGCGGTGAGCTTTGTCACTCCTCTCTGTCATGGCCTGTAAACCTTTACGGCTGTTTAAGAAGAGGGCTCTCCACTGGAGGCTCTGGGTAAATAACTTGAACTTCAGTATTCTGGCGCAAGATGCACGTATGACAGCTTTTTATATATCTCCGCAGGCAATTACGAGAAGACAAGTATAGTGTAAATACAGTTCTATCGTGTGGGCAGGCTGTGTGCTGTGTGTTTATATGAGTACACACACACACACACACACTCATCTATGCTACTATCAACCCTGATCTCCTGTCAGTGTGGGCCTTTCTGTCCATTGGCTCTTTGTTTTGCCTGTTTGTACGAACTATGTTTCTTTCTCCGGGGCTCTCCTCCTACTCCACCTCCGTCCCTGCGTTCCTGAGCTGGCACTGAGCATTGACAGAGAGCGGCTGACACACACACACACACACACACACACACAGAAAGGGGTAAAGGGATTTAACATAAATCTGTTGATCCTTTGTCCTAATGCTATATTAGCTTTCATGCTGAATTGAAATAGTGGGTATGTGACTAAGACACAGACAGAGGTTGAGACAGCTGCTGAGGCCGGCTGGTCCGCTGAGAAGACCCTCTGTCCTACAAGGCCACGCCTCGGCTCTACTCCTGCACAGAGAACTATTGTCTTCAGCGCTGCTTCCACCATTCTGATGTCATGGTTTGTCCGTCCCCAGAGGGCTGCTGTTGCTGTTGTGGTAAAAACTTGACAGACCTTTTAGCCTGCAGTCAGAGGCATCGATACACGGTGAGAAAGTATCGCAAAAACTCCTGTGCTCTCACCTTTTTGACCCTTCCTCCCATTGGCCTGGTTTGAATCTCATTTGCATCTCATTTGCATGGCAGTTGATGCTTTTCTTGTGTGTCTCCTGAATTTGGCAGCTCGTATGCAAATCTTTTTGCCTCGTTCAGTGCCACCTGACTGGGCTTTGCTCACCGCTGAGGCAAAGCTGAAGATTCTTGGGTCCCCTTTTCAACCCATCAAGCCTTTTGTACGAGATAAGCACAATCAGCTACAGACAAGCCATTCACTTACAGTGTTAGAGGCAACAAGCCCAGTCAGACAGTGACAAGGCTGCATTATTGGTCATTCTAGTGTTCAGTAGTCAGTTTGTCGGTCGTTCCACTGCTTTCGTCCAGTCTGAAATATCTCAAAAACTATTGGATCAGATGCCATGAAATTTTGTACAGACATTCATGGTGCCCAGAGGATGAAACCTACTGATTTTGTTGAACCCCTGTCTTTTGCTCTAGTGCCACCATCGGGTTGACATTTTTGTTTTTAGTGAAATATCTCAACAGGTATTGGATGACTTTGACGATCCTCTGACTTTTCACCATCACATTTTCATAGATCCTGTGATGTTTCTCAACATCTACAGGATGGATTGGCACATAATGTTTTACATGGTTCCCAGATGATGTATGCTAATTGGCTATTTGCTGAATTTACCTCTAGCACCAACATGAGGTTGATATTTGTGGTTGTGTGAAATATTGTTGGATGAATTATGATGGAATTTTGTAGACATTCATTTCCCCTCAGGATGTATCCTAATGCATTAATCCCCTGACTTTTCCTCTTGCACCATCATCAGATCAAACTTTTTATTTGTACACTAATATACTAATGCTATGACAAAACAAAACTATTAACATACCCATCAGCCTGAGATGTACTTTGTGTTTAGCAATTTTTAGCATGCCAGCAAGCTAGACTAAGATGGTGACCATGGTCGAAAGCTCCTCAACATCAGCATGTTAGCATTGTCATTCTGAGCATGTTGCCCTGCGAGCATTTGCAGCCTCACAGAGCTGCTAGCATGGCTGTAGAGTCTTGTTGGGAATATAAGTGATTATGTTCACGGTATTTTGAGGATGTAAGCAAAACCAATCTGGTGAGATCAGGATTAGGGGCCCGAAGATGAGCATGAGGTTTGATTGCTGTCACACCCAAGGTCTACAACACAAAGTCCCTGTAATGTGTCTTTAATACTCAGAAGGGCAACTCAGCCCATGTTTGCTTAAGGCTTAACAAGTCCACGACCAGCCCCCATGTGAAGCTAATTAGCGCCAAAGCCTTTTCTCTTTTTCACCTCTGTCTCAGTAACAAAGTCTCCTGAGAGCTGGCTCGGTGCCATTGTTGTTTGACTATACTTTGTTAGACTCACCAGGCAATAAGTAAGATAACAAAGAGAGAGGTAGGTGGATAAGGGTGTACCATGTTAGAGTGCTGTTTGTCACTGGCTGTGCATTTGGACAGCAGAGGTCAAAGATCTTGAGAAATATGCTTCCCTTTGGAGATAAGACCAGATAGCCGAGGCATGTAGAGGGGACCTATGAGGAGACTGTGTGTGGATATATATGCACATATTCCTACACAGATTCAATGCAACAGTGTCTGCCACATCAGCCACTCCATATAGTGGTTAAATTGGAGCAATGGGACTGGACGATACCCATATCCAGTGGTTGTGGCACATCGCGGGGGGGCCGCCAGTCTCCTCCCCATGGGGCTGGATGGATAACATGCCCCTTACCCTGGACCTCCTCCGAGCTGTAGGGTGGTGGGGCGGAGGGAGGACATCACGGCACTGTGGATAATAGTCATTGAGGAGCGAAGGAGACACAATGAAAAAACACTTATCTCACCACCCACCACTTCTCTGTCATCCTCCCTCCATCCTCTCCCTATCTCTCTTTGGTTTCCTCTGCACTGTTATTATCACCCAGATCATTATCAGGCTCACTCTCCCCTCTCTGCGATGGAGAGGAGGGCCTGCCGCCCACATGGCTTTGGTGAGAGATTTCTAACAGCGGCAGCACAGGAGGAGGGGGGAGAAAAATGAAGACAAGAGGCCCAATAAAGTCCATCTAAATATAGAGGCAGCAAGGCCTTTTTTCCCTTGTCCTTATAAAGAGCTGCTGGTGAATCCGGGTGGACTATCCTCCTCACTGTGCCGAGAGCTGGTCACTCCCTCTAGGATTAGGAACATAACTGTTGGTGCGTTGAAACACACACCCTCGCACACAAACACACAGAGCTGTGTTGTTGTATGTGAGAGAGAGAGAGAGAGAGAGAGAGAGAGAGAGGACAGGGAGCTTAGTGAGTCTTTTCTTTACATGAGAGGGCAATTCATGTTTGGTGGAACATACTAAAATAGGAGAGGTTTGATGGGAGAAATGAGTGATGGGGAGGTTCCTGGCCTGAGAGTTCAAGACAGCGGAGGAGATTAGGAAAGAAGATACAGATGAATTTATTGCCAAAAATATCTTGATGGATGGATTATACATTTAAAATGATATCAACACTCTCCAGCTTCCATTCCGCTCCTTTCTGGCTCTTCTACATCTCTAAACCTACCTCACTTACAGTCATGTTTTTCTAAAGAGAGATCTGTCTTTGCAATCTTGGCTCTGTCTTAAAGGAATAGTTTGACATTTTTGCAAATGTGCTTATTCGCCTTCTTGCTGTGAGTTAGCACGAGCATTACCACTCATGTTGGTTAGCTTAGCTTAGCATAAAGACTAGGAACGGGGAGGTTGAGGTTAGAATCAGACCAGCGACTTTGTGGTTCCCAGTTGGCATCTTAACCCCTAAGCAACAGGTGTGCCTCTAAAGCTCACTAATTAACATTTTCTGTCCTGTTCATAGTCTAATGAACAGAATAAATTCTAATTAAAAGGAGTAATACAGTTTGTTAGTATCTGGTTTCACTTGTACTTCCCATTCTGCCGAAACTGTAGCATATATGCCAGGCCATGTCTTCACTGCTCCAGGACAAGAAATAGTCCGGTAACCCCTAAAAAACCCTCATCTTCCTGTTTTTAAACTTATATTTTAATAAGGACTACACCAATGAAATACAATGAGTTAATTAGTGCATTTAATTACCTTTGGACAGTGACAGGCTAGCTGTTTCCCCCCCTATATCCAGTCGTTGTGCTAAGCTACGCTAACCAGTTGCTTTCTGTAGCCTTATATTTACAGTACGGACATGAGAAAGCGAATAAGCGTAGTTCCCAAACAATCAAAGTGTTTCTAAAAAAATATTTGTTTCTCTCATGACTCTATCCATTCCCTTTCCAGAGTACCATCCCGTGTTTGCAGCTGAATGAAACAACTTTGCAAATGACTGCAAATGCTTTTAGAAATGAGGCTCTTTGTTCTACCAAAAATAGAGTTGGCGCGCTTCACTGGTCAAAACTCTGCTGTAAATGATCAGGCTGCAGTCAGCAACTCTCCACTCAGGACCTTCCCCCTCACAAATAAACAAACCCAACAGCTGCATCATCAACGTAAGTGACTAATGTGATTTCCTCCCATATCATATGAACTGTTGCTGTCTGTCTGAGGTGCAGTTATCAGTGACGGCCTGTTCTGTTTTCTGCTGTTGTCGTCTGTGAAATCAGCAGCTGCTTTCTGCCATTAAATAACAACATCTGTTAAAATACAGGTCGTGCTGGTTAGCACAGACCAACAGGGCTCACAGAAGCAGTGAGACACAGATATGATGTTTGCTACGCTCTGTGCGAAGCAAACAAGAGGTCATTTTCTCAGCTGTCCACGTATGCCAGCGGTGACAGCAGAAGTTCAGAAGTCAAAGACTAGAAAAAAGATTCACTGTGTGTTTTAAAATCCTGTTCTACACCTGTTGCTATACTGTTCCCCCCTGGTGTGTGTGTGTGTGTGTGTGTGTGTGTGTTTGGGGCCACCAACTGAGACACACACACGCACACACACATTGAACATGCACACAAACGCACACACAACGTGGTTTCATTGTGGCTGTCTGAGTTGAGGCCAAGCACCAAAGGCAAGCACAGAAAACCCAAATAACATCACACACACACACACACACACACATGCACACACTCACACACTGAACATCAGCACTTGTTACATAAGAGCTCCCCTTCCACACAGACAAACTCCACAGCGCAGTCTGACAGCATCAATGTCAAACCCTGCATGAGAGAGAAAAGGGGTATAATTTGCTGAAGTGGATCAATCTGTGTGTGTGTGTGTGTGTGAGACTGTGTCAGTTTGTGGTCATGAAAGCCCCACTGAGAGAGGAAGCTCAGCTGCCAGTACCTTTCAGGCACTGGGCCTCTTTCTCTCTCTTCTCTCTGTCTTTGCTGATCCTGTTGTAGTTAACCTTGCCCCCCCCCCCTTTCTCCTTTCCTCCTCTTTTCTGCCCCCCAACAGCTTGAGGTCGAGGTGGGTGTGCTTGTTTGTAGAAGCATGTTGGCCAGAGATAAGGAAATGTGGCACAGGACCAACAGGCGTCCCTCTGGGCTGGACATACTAGGAACACACACACACACACACACACACACACACACACACACACACACACACACACACACAGGAAAGAAGTGCCCAAAATGTTGTGGCCAAAGGTCAGGGCATTTATTCTGTGGTATATGGCATTGATATTATAAACTTTGACTTCGCCTCACCCCTGGATTTAGCACTTCTTGCACTATCCACCCGCTCTGTCTCACCCCGTGCCGGGTGTTACCCATGCTACATTAGCTGCTCACATGCAGAATGACACAGAACAAACACTCTCTCTCTGCAAGGCTTGCTCCCTGTTTGGTGGTGGTGGTGGTGGTGGTGGTGGTCGTGGGGGGATTTCTGTGTGTGTGTGCATGCTGACCCCACTGGTGTGGCGTGGTGTGAAATGGACATGAGAAGAGGATGTGAGGCTGAAAGCGTCTGTGGCGCCTCAGCTCCGTGTGCCGTTGGGAGACGTGGTGGGGGTGGGATAGGGGCTGTTGGTGAGGAGGGGGGGGGTGTCGGGGCTTGTGATCACAGCGCAGCTCTGATGGACCTCCCCAGGCTCTGTCTCACATTACAGAGCTGGAGACTCAGATACTCGGAGGGAAGACGCCAAGTGAAGACAACTACCACTCTGCTAATGGGAGACACATTTATGAATTCACACACACACACAGATTAAACTAGAACCCCGCACATCCAGATGCCCAGTTCATTGAGACACTCTTAATCACTTCACCCAGAATGCAACCTGTTCCAGCTGTTGCTGTGTCTGTCTTTTTCTGTCTCGCCAGCTAATTTAACCCTCTTCACTCCCATTAACTTTGATAAAGTTTACCTCCAGTATCAGTTCTGTATGGGGCTTATCTCCTCTGGCTCATCTCATTATCACCAGGCGCTGTGGAAGTGCCAGAAGGAGCGGGAGGTGTGAGAGTGGTGCGTATGGCCTTCAGAGCAGCTGATAGGATGCAGGCCTGCTGTTGGATAAGCACTTGTTTCTGGCAGAGCCCTGAAAACTCACACTGATCCACAAATATCTCAATCTTTATCACACCCAGACTCCACAGTCCTGGTTGCACACTTTCCTAGTCACTTAGTTCCCAGTAACATTTTCATTGACTCACATAAGTTAGCAAGCTCCTCGCACCATAAAATGCCCAGGTATCATAAGTTAGGGTCAGTACAGAATGTACAGCATTCCAATACGATATTGAAGCAACACCGTCGCTGTCTGATTCCACTGAATACAAGACAAAGGCTTGTTGCTTCCTTATAAGGCGGTGCGTGATAGGAACAAAGTGTTGCAAGTGCAGTCGCATTCTTTTGATGGCCAGCACAGCTCTTAAAGTTAAAGGGACACTGTGTGGCTTTTGACAGAAGACATAGCACATTTATTCTCCTACAAATGAAAAGCTGAATTTGTATTGTTGACTTAAAATGCACCCTCGCTCAGTTCAGTACACAGTCTTACTTGGTCTGGGCTGCTGTTAGTTAGCATGTTAGCGTTTATGTTTATGCAGAGGACAGAAGTCTTACCGACTGAACCGGCTGAATTCTTCGGCCTTCACTTGAATGATGAGGTTGCTCAGCTTGTTAGTTTGTTGGCAGCTTCGCGCCCAGTTAAACTGCTTTTAATCCTTACTCCTTCATTTCTCTGTACAAGCCTTTGTCCAGGTTTGTAGCATCTGTGTGAGATAGGATTTGCTGTTTGGAGTCTTTCCTTCCCACATTCCTCCTCCTCCTACACTTATTGTAATTTGGGTTAATCTTAAACCGACGACACGCCATCAAGGTAAGCAATACCTTCTATACCGCCATTCCTCGCGCTGTGTGGCCTCGCTCATTGTTAACCACAGCGCTGCACTGCACAGTTCTCTGTCAGCTAAAGTTCTTCTGTTAACAGTTAATGTCGTTTGTCCTGCTTCTCCCAAGCTTGGGGTGTCATATATACGTAAAAAACAAATTAGTATGCTGCGGGTATTTTTGACCAGGTATTGTTCTCCTTCAACTAAAGTTTATGACTGCTGACCACAGACTGTCTCCAGTGGTTTTCATGCCGTCCTGCACGTCATTCCGTTCTCACAAGGACGTTTACTTTTCCCCTTCAGCCACCTACTGACTGCCTCTACTTCTCATTCAAACCACACCATGTTATCTGAATGGGTTAATGGTGCGGGAAAAGAGCATGTGATGGGTTTCTGGGGTCTGGTCATTGGGTAAATATAACCTGTATCTGTGGCCTATCTGACGCCATAGCACCAACACTCCCCAGGCCCAGACACACAGACACAAGAGGATCTAGAGGCAGGGCCAGTCAGGCGTAAGATGCTTGGTTTGGGTTTTAGGGGCCATTTAATAAGGGAGCATTTGCTTTAAATAATGTTAATGCGGGATCACAGCTCATACTATTGCCATTTATGATTCTCCATAAAGCATTAACCTCCAAAGGAGATTAAACTAGAGGGGCTCCCTGAGTGCTCATAACTGTCATATATCACTTAAAATGTATCAAGCTTATAAATTGAATGGTACAACTCCACTTTGTTTAAGATGTCATTAATCATGCTGTTACAACTGCTTACTGTATAAACAGCATGCAAACAGCCAGAACAGCAAGCCAAATCAAAATTCAGGTCCAACACTTTTATTTATTGTGTAGCGCTTGTATAGATCCCGGTAACAATTGTTGCGTCTTTGACATATTATTGGCGATATGTTCTAAATCCAAAAATGTCACCGTATTTGAGTACATTAGCTACAATTACCGGTTTGCGTTTCTGTTTGAATCCATTTTTACTAGGGCTGTCAACGTTAACGCGGGAAAGCTTGCAATTAATCTGGAAATCTTTTTTTTAAAGCTAATTAATCGTATTACCAAGTTTAAGCTCAACTTTATGGATTTTTGCCTGACTGACTTACCTGACTGAATTACTAAAAGCCGCGGCGAACGCAAATAACACGATGACTGAGGAGACATTCGCCGGTGCTCTGAACGGCAAATTTCATTGTAAAAATCTTCTAAATGGAGGTTTAGATAAAACCAAAGTTGTGTGCACATATTGCAGTCTGTGATGGATCACCATGGATTGCAGGCCAAAAAACTCTGATTCCTCTAACCAGTTTGTCATGCATTTCTTTATTCCAACACCACACATTTTGTGTTATCTCCCCCCAAAAAATACAAGTATTTTAAACGTGATTAATCATGATTAATCACAGCCTGTTATTGTGATTAACTCGAATGAAATTTTTTAATCAACTGACACCACTAGTTTTTACATAAAGCCACCTCAGAACCATGAAAACAAGCAGTTTGAGCTTGAGAAGCAAGTTGAGCTGCTAGTCTGATATGGGGGGGGACTGTTTTGATGACAGTTCTGAGGAATCCCTTGACGTCAGAGTTGCACGGCAGAGCGAGAAGCGTGCGGAGAGTGAGATTTGACTGAACCTACTTTGTGTGTGCACGTGAAAGAGCGACAGAGGGAGCGAGAGTCTGGGAGCGAGGCCTTATGGTGACTCAGCAGAACGAGGTCCGCGGGGCCTGTGTGACCTCGTACATCAAGCTGACACCCGGCTCTGTTTCGGCTCCTCTCTGGTGCGATTCGCAAGGAGGCCGCGTGAAGGAGAAAAAGATAGCGAGAACGAGAGGAGGGGCGGGAGACGAGGAAGGTAGGGAGAGAGAGAAGCGGCGACCGGCGAGGAGGAGCAGGACCACGAAGTGGAGAAGAGCTGTTAGGGGAAGAAACGACACAAATGACACGCAGGAAAGTTGAGTCGATAAATGTGCGAGTGAGATCACAAGCAGGAAAGAGGAACTTGAGATAGTGAAAGATAAACAGAAGAGAGGGGGGGGACCAGCCTTACCAGAGTAACAACCAGTAAGCACAGCAACAGCAAGGACATGAGCTTCTACAGCATGTCCTAACACAGTGACATGGCTTCTATCAAGAAATGTTTGGTTTTTTTTTTACTTAAACTTGCTGTAAAGCCAGGTCTTGTTCCCAGACGCGGCTCCTGAACACAAACGCACTGTAATCACTGACAAACTGAAGGCGGCCATAAAATGTTACACATTAACACGCACCTTTTACTGAATCTGTGAAAGGGACAGTCCAACATTTTTGCACATCAAAGTCAGTTTACTCATCACACTCGCTCAACCTGTGAAAACAGCATAATGCCGTCTGTGGGTGTGGAGGTGCTTTCCAAAGTCTTTAGAGTTATAACAGAAAGCATGCAGTACAAGGTGAAGGTGTGGGGCTTAAAAGATGTGGGTATTTACCAGGCAAGGACAATCTAACAAAAGACACTGTCGCGATGCATTATGGGAAGTGTAGTTGTCATTTTTGACCCGGGCCAATTTCCATGCTACGTGGGATCAGAATACAAACGATCACATAAACTGAAACTCATTGAAATAATAGGTAAAAGGGCAGAGCGTCCATGTAAGAATGTCCCAAATTTCACGAGAAAATATGGTCTGAATGTATTTCAACCAAAGCAAAGCAGAACAAAAACATCCATTGAACTCAAGGCCATATATTGTGCATCATTACTGGGTGGATAAATTACACCCTGGGTAAGGACAAAAAGATAATGGATGTGTTTTTGTTTCCAACAATCTTCCCTGCGTTTTGTTCTCCGGGCGCAAGTGGGGTTTAGAAGTGACACATCTTCTAAAGTAGCTGGTGTAAGCCCAAACGTGTGGCGACGCTGCTGGGAAACGGAGTTAGCTGAGCTCGTTTAGCAGAGTAATGAAAAAAAAAAAAACTCGTTAGTTGCAGCCTCCTGGGTAACGGGGCTTTCAAACCGCTCTGACAAACTCCTTTTTCCTTACACTAAACTCTCAGTGAGAAATAATGCAAGTGCGTTGGGCTCAGGCAGGTGGTAGTGTTGTGACTTGATAAAAGTCTGGGCCTCCTGAACCCCCTCTGCACCCCCCTCTAGGCATAGGATCTAACTGCACACACCGCCTTGATAACAAGTACACACAAGTGAACCCTCTCACCCCACACGGTTTTCACAGCATCATCACAGCAGGATCTGCATTTCAGTTCGGTTGTGAATACAGTGACACTGCATTAACACAAATAACTCAGTGGTGGCATTTTGAACTCCGTGGGTGACGGGATTATGGTCTCCCCTTTTCACTTATTTTTGGTGCTTTAGTTGAACAATCACACAAGTCAAGAGACATCTTTGAGTACAAAGTCTTTATTGTAATTTTTTTTTTTTGGTATGGCTTCTTTGAAGGGACTGTAAAAGACATTTTATTGGAAAAAAAAAAATCTAGAGAAACTCCGATGCGACGAGTCAAGGACCTACAAACAAGCATCCACTGTAGTTGCATGTGCACCCATGCAAATCCACTGACATGGTGACAGGACAAAAAAACAAACAAAAAAAAAAACATGATACCTGTGGATCTGCAGGTATGCCTCTGCAGGTTAAATGACATCAGTGCCACAACTATAGTCATAGTAACATAAAAAAGGCTATTTTAACTTAGTACCTGATATAAATACCTACATATAAATATTGTAAATGTAGTTTATGACTGAAAACATTTTAAAATGCTGTACATGAATGTCTTTTGAGAGCAACAGTTTGTGACAATCTCAGTGAGAGAAAGGAGGGGAACAAAAAATAAAACTACACTGGTGTTTGAGCTCAGTGTCAGCTACCTTTCAACATCGAAACACAGCGCTCCTGATCCCCATCACCCACATACTGCATGATGCGATTAACTACATCCATTTGAAGCCATCAAGACCCGAGCAAGCCAGCTTAATGTGACGGACTGCTGAAAGGCCAGTTACAAAAGGCTACTCTGCACTTGGTTCTGTGGTGGTGGCGGGGGGGGGGGGGAGCGCTTGAAAAATCAGGATAGTCAAAAAAAAAAAAAAAAAAGTAATTTTTTTTTTTATTGTAGGGAGGGTAAATTAAAA
>JAVQJF010108583.1:0-20311 GCA_036023855.1 Gadopsis marmoratus | reverse complement strand
CCAGCTGGTTCTCAGACTGTGTGTGTGTGTGTCTGTGTGTGTGTGTGTGTGTGTGTGTGTGTGTGTGTGTGTGTGTGTGTGTGTGTGTGTGTGTGTGTGCGCCGGTGTTAAAAGCACTGATCAATATGGTGGATGTCGCCAATCTCCCAAGTAGTGGCCCGAATGTGGATACAATCCCCCGGAGCAATTACTTTCTCTCTCTCTCTCTCTGTCTTTGCTTTGCTCGCTCTTATTTTCAGCTCCTCGCTCTTCTCAGCACAGAGCAGCAGAGAAATAGACAGTCTGACAGCTGGCATTAAAATCAGACGGGCAAATAGGCAGAAAAACAGACAGATATACATGCTGGACATCAATAAACACATCAAAAAATATCTGTCATAGCCCTTCAGATTTTCTGTTGTTTCGCTGCCTGTAATGAAAACCACTCACTTCATTGTTTTCTTCTAGACATACTGACGACTTTCTTAGGAGCAATTTGGTTTTTGTACGTTGTGTTTGCGACGGAAATTAGATGTTGTTTTCTGCTGGGTTTGTGCTCGTTTGTGCTTAAAACTCAGTGAGCAAACACATCTGTTGACTGGTTCTGCACCTTTGTAAAGGAAGAACTGCAGGTTAAGAACTGCAGGGCCAAGACGTCTCAGTCAGTTTCGCATGTAGTGAGATCCAGAGGTCTATGAAGTGGTCTGCTTAAGAGAGACTTCCCTTCACTTCGTTTGTTTGGCGGTAACGGTGGTGAAAAGCCAAGTAGCGGGTCGAGTGCGTTGACTTGATCTGTGCCTGGAGAGATTTGAAGTGCGGCAGCAACAGGAGTTTATGCTGCTTTCACATGACATCAGAAAGGTAGCAAACACGGACTTCGTATTTGTAACAAGTGAATAAGCAAAACAATGGGCCGACCTGCAGGACACGACCTCAAGCTGCATTTTACTGAAGCTGAAATTCATGTGCCGCAAACTAAACTGACTAAAGACTGATATTTGACATGTGTGATAAAGATGTGCCAGTGCACAAAGTGTGCTTTTAGCTGTAGAAATGACATCTTTGGTATCTAATTTCCCACTTTCACAGTTTAACTATCACTTTTATTATTTTTTTTTTAGGACAATCGTGTGCAAATCTGATGACAGTACTCTCTGCAGTGACAAATGAGTCACTGCGGCGGGGGGAATTAAATATGCTCAGGATTTGGACTGTCAGTCGGACAAAACAAGCAATTTTAAAGACGTCACTGGTCTTTGGAAATTGTGATTTTTACTATTTTCTGACATTTTACATCGGCGAGATTCATTGTTAGTTGCAGTCCTAATGTACTCTACTGAGGAGACATACGACATAAGCAGAAGCACACAGAACAGCACAAACTAAAGTTGTAACCATCACCAAGAATCTTTGTCCCCCTTCTTTAAAGTGGCCACAGTTGAGCGATAAAGTGACTGGGCTAGAAATTAAGAGACGCAGACAGAAAGAACAAGACTAACTCCTTTTCTTCTGCCAGTCCACCAAATCCATCCAGAGAGAGAGAGAGAGAGAGAATTGTCTGCTGAGGTCAAAGTCTAACAGAAGCCCGACTCTTGGTAACAGAGACGCCGTGAGTAAGCTGTGATCCCAGTGTCGTGCAGGCTGATCTCATTACAGACCTCATTACGTGTAACACACGCCACGCGGCAGATTCTTTTAACCCGAAAGCTCCTAAAGTGAGAGACGGTCACAAATCGGGGTGAAGGCCTGCTGCTTCACACCGCAAGATTAAACCTACAAAGCGTAGCAACCATAACATGACCGCCCTCTTGTTCAATTAAAACCATCTAACGCAGCAATTTATCCCACTCAGTTAGCAGCTGCCCAGGCGGGAGTCCACGGCCACCAGCGGTTACGTAGAATGGTGGGATCCCCCACGATTGATTGAGGTGTTTCTTTTAGAACCTGGTACACTGGTGTGAAGGCTTTGGACGGCAAGTTACAATAAACAAGAATGAGCTTTTGGGCACTTAAAGTTACACCAAATGTACAAGTGCAAGGAGACTGATGGGCAGAAAGAATGGAGACAAATGGTTATGGGCGAAGGCGCCACAGGCCTGAAATAGACATCACGGAGCTCTGACAGTCTGCTTGACCTTTTCAGAGAGCCGCTTCTAAACGTGGCTGCCCTGTGAACTGGTGACACAGCTACTGGTGCAAACACAGGGCTGCTTGTCCTGGCGTATCCAAATAAGGGGCTTCATTTAAGGATGTGCTTGTGTGTGTGTGTGTGTGTGTGTTTGTGTGTGAGAACTTCAAGTGCAGGACAGAGTGATCTTATCCAGCTGAGATTAGGCAGCGGTGGAAGAAGTACTCAGAACTTTGACTTAAAAAGGAACTGAACACCACCGGAACATCTTGTCTTTGCTGACCTCCAGTGGTTTAACCGCTCGCCTTGCTACAGTGATGTGGAGGAGTCCTCCAGGACCTCCGTGATGTCGCAGGTTCAACAGGCTTGAGGCGTTCATCCAGAAACGGCCGGCAAAAGACTGCTTTTGAGCTCATGTTAAGTTACTCTTAACTTAAGAAAAAGTAGCAATGTACTTGTAAACACAAGTTATTTGAAGAGCATCACTTTAGTTTTGCAGCTGGTAAAGTTGGGGCTAAGTTGAATTACTTTACATACTGCTGTGTCGCTTTTGAATTTGCCCCCAGAGATCATTAAAGTTGTATTTCAACCAATATTTCATAAACGTAGTGAAGTAGAGATACAAAAAAGCAGTAAATTGTAAAATTCTAAATTGTACTTGAGTACAGTTATGAGTAAATCTACTTAGTTACCTTCCACCACTGAGGTATATTACTATTTTAGAATCAGTATGATATTTGGATATTGTAAGGTGTCACACTGTAACATGATGTTATTCCCAGTCCAGATTTGATCTTGGGGTTTTTATCATTATCTCAGAGAGCAAAGACTAAGCAAGAGCTGCAAGAAATCTGCTATGCAGATTGCAGACGTTTCCTCTCTGAGAGGACTTCACAGCAGAGCCACCTAAAAATAGAGAGAGATGCATTTCAGACAGTGTCTATTAGTGTAATTAGATCTACTCCGCAGACAGAAAAATTACGTTATTTTCTTGCTGTTTATTGTCTTTGCTTGATTTAGCATCACAAAATGCCTCTGGCTGGGTTCTGCTTTGATATAAATAACCAATAACCAATAAGGAAGACGTGTCTAATCATTTGTTAGATTAATAACCTGTGGAAGGAGCGTGATTGTGTTTTCCTGCTTTAGTTCTTCTTCACACTTTGAGGATCAGTGACCATATGGAGTATTCTGCGAAGAACACAGATTTTTGCTTCAGCTGTGACAAAATGTACTTACTGCAAAAAGGTAATTGCCATAGGATGTAATGAATGAATTAACATCTGACTCCAGCTGTACTTACAGCATGAGGTGAGGAAACGATCTTGCTGTTTAAAGTTCACCACAAATATGCTCGCACTTGAATCCTATTTAGGGCAGATTTCGTTTTGCTCTCTTCATTTTCCCTCAAAGTCCCCTTCACAGTAAGCGGAGACCTGTGGGTTGTGGGGGCCAATATTAGTTAAGTATTTATTTACAGATCCTGGCAGAGCTGCCTTGTGAATAATTCATCTTCCATGCTCGGAGGAGTCTGTTGACAAGACAGCCTGACGCAGGAGAAAGGAAATCAATGTAGCTATGATGGGCAGCAGACTCCAGCATATCTGCTTCTGACCCGAACCTACTGGAGCTATACGTAGGCGTGTGTGTGTGTGTGTGCGCGTGTGCGTGTGTGCGAGTGTGTGTGTGTAGTTACAGTAGTTACAATACAGCCCTATGTAAAGTGATCAGGTCTTGATTTGCTGATCTGAGCGAAACCGTGTCTGTCGAGGGCAGACACGCCGCAGGGAAATGTCATCTCCATGTTCCTCCTGTTATAGGCTGTAGACAGTAACTCTAGCATGCAGCAACACCTGAACCCTCCATTAGAGACGCAATAAAAGGCTGGTGGTGGTGCACAACCCACTTAAGTGTAAATTAAATGGATCTGATAATAATGTGACAAGCATTTAGCAGTGCACACCCGCATTTTCTAGCTTAAATAAAATAAAAACTCACAGCCACGGAAGTGGGCTCACCTTTACGTGTAAACTGGGTGGAGTGTCTTTAGAATCTACATTCCCAAATCTCAGCAGTTAACTCGGGCAGAACAGTCTTATCAATAATGATACAGACGAGAGTCAGACCAACCAAAACAATTTGCAATAGTTAAGAATTACGCTTTAAGGCAGTGAAAAGACCAGCTTGGAGTATTCGGTGCCTCGTTGCTTTTCTCTGTCCTCCTCACGTCACTCCCTCATCCGTAACCACTCCTTCCCACTACTGTTTGTCTGCTTCCCGTTCACCATCACTCAGTCAGCGGCACCCTCTCTCACTCTCCTCCCATCCTTTAAAATATCCTCGAGCCGAACGAAGACAAACTGTGGGGAGATAATTGAACACTAACGCGAGTCAGAGCGAGATGAATGAAGACGGATGACGAGTCTTTGTTCGAGGATTTCTTTCCTCCTCACAGGCAAAATCAACAATACGGCGTGAGCGAGCTGCCTTTTGGGTTTTCAGTTCGTTCATTTGCATAACAACAGTAAATACCTAAAATGTAAGTGGTCTCTTCATTCTACTTAAAAGCATAAAAAGGCCTCTCTTGTTTATTGCCATATTTTAATGCTGCACCTCCAATAAAGTTAACATTCTGTATCTGTTTTTTGACAGCAATTACTGAATCAGTCAAACTGATGTCCTCAGACAGATCGCTCCAGACCCTCGGGGCCCTGACTGCAAATGCCTCGCCCTGTTTCGTTTTCAGACGGGCCTCTGCAACAGACCGCTGACCGAGGATCTCAAAGTACTAAGAGGCCAGAGATACAGCAGGGACGGAGGTCAAGAAGAGCCTTTAATGTAATCAGTAAAATCTTTAAATCCGGGTCGTGTCAACTGTTCTAGCTTTCTTTAACCAAGATCACAAGAGCAAAAGTGTGAGGAATTTATTAAACAGTGTGTTTATCTGCTCTAACATATGTCAGTAGCATTAGCATGCCTGGCTAACTACCTTCCTGCCTACAGTAGGAACCCTGCATCACTTTCAAGGCCACGTATGCATATCATTAACCGTAGCTGGCTACATTAGTTTGTGAGGTTACAGGTTAGGACGGTTCCATCCACTGCTCAGGAGTGGCTCTGTCTCGCCATTGACTGGATTTGGGGACATTTACACTCATAGTCTTGTGTAGTGAAGCTCGTACTCTACTTTCTCATCCACAAATATGTCGATCCTCTTGTTAAGTCCCCCCTTTCCTGTTTGACGGCACCCGAAAGGCCCATTCAATAAAAGGCCGGCGTACAGAAAGCTACATGTTTCAAGCCATGTTTGTACTTTTCCACATCAAAGAAAAAGGACAAGCTCAGTAGTATCACACTTCACCAGATGGTACCCTCTTTCAAGGTTTGAAAGGTTCGACTGACATAATCAGCAGGCTTCCACACAACCCTCCAAAACAACTCTGGAATGACGCTTGGAATACAGCAAAGATGCCAATTACTTCTCGCTGCCGGAGAGGTAATTGCGGCGCGTGTTAAGTTTGTACATAATTTTTCATGCGATGATCTTCCCATGATTCCCCGTCACATTTACACAACCGTAACTCACTAATGAATCGCTACCAATTAATCACTTCAGAGCTAATAAGACCAGAGCAAAAATGTCCAACTAATTCAGCCACGTATCGGTCAAAACACCAGAACTCCAAACCTTTAATCTGAGTTGGCTTGTATATCAACTGGTTCAACAAAGGGGTTCTTTAGGGATCCACAATGGGAAACACGTCGGCATCAAAGTTCTCCAGCAGAATAAGCATTTTTAATAACTATTAGTTATTAATAACTAATAATGTTTTTCCTAGCTGTAAATGGATGTTAAGGTCAACACATGAGCCTTTTGATTTGTTGTTTGATGCTTAAACATCAAAGAAGAGTATAATGTCAAATATGAAAGGATTATATGTTTAAACCAAAAAAGGGTACAAGCCTAAACTTAACTTTAGAGGAGAATATATATTATATGTGTTGTGGCGGACCAAGGGGCGTGGCCGGCTCCTCAGCCGTCGCCTGGCAACGAGGGACAAGCCGATTGGGACAAGTGGTGGCAGGTGTGTTCATCCCAGTAGAGCGACTGCAACCACTGGGCACCTGGGAGTGGACACACCTGCCTCGCATCAATCCATAACGAGGGGCAGCTTAAAAGGACCCGGACCGAAGCGATCGGGGCAGAGTAGAGGCGGAAGGGCAGGAGAGAGCAAAAAGGCAAACGGCATCTGAGAGAATAAAAAAAAAGCGTTGCAAGTGATTGATCGGTGCCTGAAGTGTCTGGTTTACTCAAGGGTCACACCCTTCAGCGGGAAAGTTTACAGTGTACATGCAGTACAAAAATGTAGAATGAGTGTGAGTTAAAGGACAGCAAATCCTTGAGAAACTGAACAATAGATTACTAACCAATAATTGGACACTGGAATTGGTGAGAATTCGTGAACCTTTAAACACTTGAACAGTTAAAAAAATAAAATAATGAAAGAACTGTTAGAAACACCACCGTAACAAGGAATAATAAAATGCAATCCTATGATGTTCTAAGACGCAATACTGAACATGGCTTGAACTTACTGATTAAATGATTACATGGGTATATCACGGAACAATCGCAAAATATAAATGAGCGTGTCGTAGAAAAAGCTGTAACTTGTAACGCGATACAAACTGGATGCATGTTCAGCTGATGCAACAGCACGCTGAGGAAGACAGCGAGCAGTAAACGGCTGGTAAAGCTGACAATGCAATTTGCCAGCATGTGACACTCGTGCACGTTGTCTCTCTTCTCTCTCTGTATATCGTACGTAGTGCATGTCTTTATCTGTGTTCTATCAAGCTGTGATCCCTTCAGCAGTCTCTCGATTGTCAACTCATACTGACACAATTATGTCACAGCTGTGTGTTTGCAGACCCGGCGTTATGCGTTTGTTGCTCGGGAGAGACAGAGACGGAAGACGACAACCCGGCAACCGCCGTCGGCGTCTGAGATCCAACAATTCAGACAGAAACAGATAAAGTGTGATGGAATTGACGGGTGACATACACTGATCAGCCATAACACCCAGACAGCAGGGCACCCTGAGCAACAAACTGTGATGCTCTGTGTGTTCTGACACCTTTCTATCAGAACCAGCGTTCACTTGTTCAGCCGTTTGAGCTACAGAAGCTCTTCTGTTGGATCGGACCACACGGGCCAGCCTGCGCTCCCCACGCGCATCAATGAGCCATGACCATGTCGCCGGTTGAGCGGTTCTCCTTCCTTGGACCACTTTTGGTAGGTACTGACCCCTGCAGACCGGGAACAGCCCACAAGAGCTGCAGCGTTGGAGATGCTCTGACCCAGTCGTCTAGCCAGCACAGTTTGGTTCATTGTCAAAGTCGCTCACATCCTTACACTTGCCCATTTTTCCTGCTTCAACACATCAAGGTCAAAATGTTCACTTGCTGCCTAACACATCCCCTTGTACTGACAGGTGCCATGGTAACCAGATAATCAGTGTTCTTCACTTCACCTGTCAGTGGTCAGAAAGTTATGGCTGATTGGTGTATAAAAGGTGAATGAAAAGGGAAACCTGACGAAATGAAAGGAACGACGGAGGAAACAAACTATAATCCTGTCCGATTCTTGTGCCACCTGTATTGTATTGTATATGTGATATGTGATATGGATGCTTCTAGGTGCAAAGTTTTTATAAACTTTTTCAGAAATCAAAATAAGTGAGCAGGAGACAGAGGGGCACAGAGACAAACTACGGGAGGAGCAACGCAACTGAAAAGCTGAAAAAGGCCCTGTTTAAGGATCTTCAAGCCAAATATTTACATACACACACAGTTTAATTGTGTTGCATAGGTTTGCCATATACTTGCTGTTGTGAATAATGTAATTGAGGTCAAAAGTTAATATTTTTCAGCTGTTGCAGCAAATGCAGCATGGTGTATATTATAAAAGCACTGCACAGAAATGCACGGTGACCCGAAAACGTAGACGTATTGTAGAAAACGCAGGTGAGCGGAAGCAGGAATGAACTCGCTGAAAGAAAGTCGAAAAAAGCAGCGCGTGTGCGTGAGCTGGCATTTTCAATTATTTTCTGAAGTGTGCAGTCTGGAGTAGACAGAGGAACTAAAGGAGAGAATAGAGACAATCCATCAAACAGACAGTCTGCACAGTCAGAGCAGAAGACGAAAGAAAATCAAAGGAATGGGAACTACCTCACAGGAGTCAGAACACCTCGGTACAAGCATATCTTCATTTTTTTCAACATTAATATTCAAATAATTTTACTACAAACATCAGCACATATAAAATGATGTTACTAAATGCTCGCTGCTGTGCTCTTTCAGAACTACACTTTCCAAAGATCACGTGTCACTCAAACGGTGGGGGCGGAACAGCGCCATCTTTTCCTCTCGCTTGCTGCCACCGCCGCCGCTCGCACAAACTGTTCATTTCCTCTGCTTAGACGCGTTTTTAAGAGAAAAACCTGGAAAGACAAAAAAAAACAACACACATCCCTTTCTGTACACCAGAGTAGATCCGCCAGAATCCCCGTGGTGTCACGGTATGCCAATCAAAGCAGGCATTTAAAACCAATGACAAGAAGTATTGTTTCGTGCCTGAAAACCATCCATTTTGTGTGCATTGTCAAGTCGCAGAAGGTTTCACTTCAGCTGTGGATGAAGGCGCTTCTCTCCAGTGTTTCCGTTCAGACAGTTGAGTCTTTGCAGAACATTTACATTTCTTTGTACCACATGCCTTTATGGGGGTTCAGCAATGGTCAACCGCTACGACTGACTGCCCTGGGGGCTCACAGTCAGTATCAAACTTTTTCTTACTTTGAACTTTTTTCAGTTTTCTCTTGGAAATAAAAACACATTTTCCTTAAAAAATACTTCTTTTTTTTTTTTTATGATTTACATGAGAATGACTTTAGGAAGACGTATTGTTTCAATGTCATGGTTCCCAAAGTGTCATCTGGGGATTTGTTTTTTTGAGTTGTCAGTATAATCTGGAACGATTTAATTTGACATGTTTCACTCTGTTATAAAGTATAACTACAGACCCAAAAATGTTGCTGTTGTTTTCATATATTTCACATCAACAAATTCATGCTGTCGGGCTGCGGCTAACAATTTTCACTATTAATTGGTTGGCCTCTGTTTCCATCCCAGCCAGCGTTGCGGTCCTGCATTGCCCTGCGTACAACGACACAGCTAAAGAACATAAAACGTTGCAATGCCACTCGTGGTCGTCGGGGCCGATCTGAATGTAAGCGTTGCCGCCTTCATCAGAAGATGGAACACATCGCCTTATGTTTCAAATAACGAGTCAACAAGTCATGCGTTGCTTGGCAAAGCGCCATACAAAATACAGACACCCGGTGGACAAGGTGCTGATCATTCTGGGGTACAAAGGACAGAGAAACGGCTGGAAAAAAGAGAGGTCAAGTCTGGTAGGAAGGATGCGTAAGATGGAAAATATGGTCATCAAGTGTAAAATCCTTAAACACAGAATATAAAGCAGACCGAGCCCCAGAGGGAGTTTTAATTAGCTCCCTCTGTGGTTTAAAGCCAGAACAATATCATTTCTTTTATATAAAGCCACAAGGGACCTGAGCACATTAGCTGGTGTTAGCTGTTACCCTTTAGAACAACATGCAAATCAGTGGCCTGATTCTCTGGCTGAAGTTTGGAAATAGCAGCTCTATTAATCTGCGTGGTAGGACCATCAATCATAACAGAGCTGCTCAGGTCGGCTCAACAACGCCATGTATTAATTACTTCAAGGTCCCAGCAAACTTCTCCAATACTTCCCTCTCACCCCTCAGTTTCTCTTAAATTACTTGACATTAAAGTGTGTGTGTGTGTGTGTGTTTTGCTGAAGGTGATAATTTTGCATTCTTGCATATTTTGGGGCATCTGTTTACTGTATTCTTGTTTTATTCTTGTTTTACTGTTAATTATTCTGCACATTTCCCTTTTTATTCTAATCTTATCTGTAGTGCTCATAAGAGCTCATAGCTCTTAGTTTTCTTTTCTGTTCTTTTCTAATAGTTTTAGGTACATTACTGTTGCATTGCATTTTAATTATTAACTAATCCGCCATAATGCTTCTCGCTTAATCGTTTGGTCTATAAACTCTCCTTTTGGGCATTTTGCTTAAAACATTTTTAAATTGACAATGAATCTGTTATCAAATTCGTAGCTGGTTAACTTTCAGTCAGGCGACTAATTGATTATTTAAACCAACAGACTCTAACAGACCAACTATATACATGTAGAAATGTCAAAGCTTTCTGATGCACACTCTGTTTTCTTGGTGCTGCATCTGAACTTTCAAGTGGCTAAACGCTTATGGCACTACTGTCAAGTGCAGTTTAGAGAAACAATGCATTTGTCATACAAAAGTAAAAAAGAAAGTTGATTTGAGAAATGAAATTACCCAACAAAGGTCAAATACCTCTAACAGCAAAAAACAAATAAATGTGGTCTTATTTCTCATAAAATCACACATTTCACCAATCTGAAGAAAGTGAGGGGAGGTGGATGTGTTTGCACACTTACACGCCTGCACTTCCATCACAGCTGTAACCATCAAAATGTCTGCACACTGTATTTATTCCACATTTAAAAGCCTATTCATATCCTGTCAAGTCTATTGTGGCGGCAGTTGTGTGAATTTGAGGATGTTAGAAAAGAATGTTTGTGTAATCTGTCTGCAGTGAGTCACAAATGGAATTTTAGCCTTTTGAACAAAAAGAAAATAGCTCTGATCCATCATGCCTGCCATGTATCTCAACTATAATGTCCTCTAGCAATGCAGGGACACATTGGTTTCAGCGGTCCAGTGAGGGCAAACATGCTGGAGGGGACAGTGCCATCAATCAGCACATAATCTGAGAAGGCACACTGTCAATGACAAAAGAGAAATAACCAAGGCGGCGAGGATAATATAGCAATTAATGCTTCAATAAACTGGAGCAACAGCAGAACTGTGAGATGAATCTGTTCAGCTCACCTTTCTGCAGTTACACTACAAATCAAACATCAGTGGACGTTGTCAGTTAGTGACCAAGCAACTATGACCTGAAAGACACGTGAGTGACAGAAATAGAGAGCCGGAGAGGTCGTGACGACAAAGAAAATGGAGAAAATGAAGCTAAACTGACCCGAGGGGACATGCCACCTTCACCAAATCTATTTTAAAAAAGACAGCAGCTGTGGCTGTTTAGTCACTACTGAGGAACTGAAAACATGCCCGGCCATTCACCGGTGGAGGCACATACACTTTACATGATGCAGCAGCTTCTCCTAAAAGTCACCTTTATTTTTCAACTATTATACGTTTTGGAGAAAATGTAGCATCTCCCAGATTTCTCAGTTTAACCGATAAAACATTCAAACATACAGTCTCAGCAAAGTGATTACTGCTGAACACCATGCCGCATAAAGGCACCTGTTTAATTTAACTTTAACTTAAGCCAGAGTTATGCTTGATGCTATCAATATACCGAAGGCTTGTCTTTGCAGGGAACTTGTATTTCACACTGCCTTATTACTGAATAAGTTTGCGTTCTCTCATTCTCTGTGCGACGATGGCGGCTCACAGAAGGTTTATTTTGCTAATCCTCTTTTACCAATATAAATATAAATCTTACAAAAATAAAACACTATGCAATATAAATATAACAACGACAAACCTTACAACCATAAAATCAACCTTTATACTGAAGCGCACACTGGTCAGCAGCTCACTGTTATAAACCATTTCCTGATGCGACCAGCAACAACATTTTGTGAAATAGTGACAAATTAAAACACAAAATAATGTGTGTGTGACAAAATAATCTAAGCTCAAAGGTCCTCTTTCTGGCTTTCCAGAGCTTTCACCTGTCTTACTTCTAACATCCATAATAACTTTCTTCCACAAAAGGGATTATGTGATACTGCAGAGATCCTAGCTAACGGCAAAGTTTAGGCCAATAAAGCCACTTAGGATAAAGTTAGAAATAAAGTTCTGAATGGGTTTAAGCATCTGCAACTTTGGTTGTTAGAGAAGTTAGAAAAGCAGAGGAATTTAATTTTCTTTCAACTTTTGCTGACAATGAAAACTCCCACAATCCCAGAATAAAAACTTTATTTGCGATTTGACAAGTCAGCTGGCAAGTACCATTAGGCGCAGCGCTGCCACTCGGTTTGCGTGTGCCTTAACATTGGAATGAGCAAAACAACATTACCTGAGAGAATTTGTCTTATCTTCGTATTTAAAGCAACAAGGGAGCGAGAGATTTATGCTCAAAGGTTCTCGTATTTGCAAGCTGCCCAGTACAACAAGCTTCAAACTGTTGGAAGCTTCTGCTGAGGTGGGGATTAAATGTCTTGCATCAATGCACACTGATATAAGAAGAAGGGCAGGAAGTGACCAATTTCCTCACTCAGCTTTTCCCCAACTGGACAGAATTTGAACGGGTGACTTTCCGGTCTTTAAGTTGTCCGAGCCTCCTCATTATCATTCTGCAATCTATCCTCTCAAACGGGCGAAGCAGCTCAGGTTCAGTGGAGCAGGTGGATGAAGGTGGTGTCCGTCTGAGCCTTTTCCGCTGCGCAGCCTTTCCCTCATCTTCCTCTCAAACTGTGCTGGAAACACGTGGACGTTGACTTTCAGATGTGCTGAAGCGTGGGATGAGCATAAAGGAAAGTAATGATGTCAGACCAGAGGGCGGTTTATCTTTAAAGTGCCACGTCCAGACGAGCTGGTGGCCACGCACTCTCTCGGCGGAAAATGTCTAAATGGAGATGCAGGTGAAAATTGTAATTACCGGCTTTAATTTAAGCCACAGCCAGTGTCAGACCACAATAAGTGTGGATTTATTCAACATTTTCCCATCCTTATTTAAATGTTTCTCTGCTGCGTGCTGAGTTTAAAAAAATAAAAAATAAAGCAAACAAACTGCATACAACTTAACTCCTCCACTCCAGCACTCCACAGCGTGTTTGTGTATATCAATATATGCAAATTGCGTCCCAACAGAATAGAGTGTACCCAAATATCCTCCCTCCACCACCAGATGCACGCTGCGCTTAAGACTAATCTAATAAAAGCTGACTTTGTCGTTAAACAATACCTTTTCAACCAGTGCCTCCAAACGATTTAAGTCTCTGGAAATTGGAAGATCTGTATTCTTGGTGGCACATTTGCAAGTCTGACTGGCAGCTCTGAACGTGCAGTGATAGCAGTCTTTCTGAAAGTGATCCTGTTGGGCAAAGTCTTTGAGGTTGTGGACCTTCTTAGAAAAGGAATTTATTTATGCGACAGTGATTGTGAAATTGATGTTGCCAAGTGTGAAAGTGGAAAACTGCAATGTGGGGTTTTCTTACAAGACAATTGGGTCCCCTGCCAACTTATTAAGTTTGCATTGGCTTGCCATTGTGTAAAGATTTCTTTGGGCATTTGTTTCCCCCCTACGTTGTAGAGAGATATGAAGCTTAGTGAACGTTCAGTTGGGAAGAATACTTTATCATCCCTCTACTCACTCACTTTCTCATCACTCGGTTAAAGCCATGCTGCTCGGCCTGTATCCATCAGACTCACAGTCAAATCAAATCAAACCTTATATGTATAGCACCTTTCATACAGGTAAGTGCTTCACAGATGATAAGATAATAAGACGGAACATTTGGAGACCATTAAAAACAACAGAAACAAACTAGAAAAATCTTTGAGAAATATGAAACCAATGCAAGAGATGAAAATGTAATGAAATAGATTTTTAGATCAACTAAGTACTAGATAAAATAGATGAAAAGGACAAAAATTTTAGTAAATTAAATTTAAAAAATCAATTGATAAATTAATCATAATAAAATAACAGAAAATAAAATGGGATAAGATTTTACCACATAAATATGTAAAGTAGTAAAGCCAGTTTTACGTTTCCACACTTCCAGCTGCCCTGGGATCCTCCGGCAGACTGTTCCAGCAGCGAAAAGCTGCCTCTCCAGAGGTTTCAGTCCTGCACGTTGGAACAACCAGCAGACTCAAGAGGACCTGAGGGGCCGAACTCGTTCACACACCGTAAACATGTGAGACATACGGTATATGCCGCTGCAAGACCAAGAAGTCCTTTAAAAACAATGAAAAGAAATTTAAAATCAATACGGAAACTGACGGGCAGCCAGTGTAAGGGCTGTAAAATAGGCGCAATGTGTTTTCTAGAATTGGAAAGGAAAAACTTTATTGTTTTAGTGTGATGGAAAGCAGATGCGACAAGAAATAGTGTGAGCAAAGGCTCACACCGAAAAGCTGCTTGGCTGGAGAATGATATTCGATTTTATCAAACACTTGAAGCTGCACTGACCAATATTTTTACATTAACAATGGATCATACGCTCGTATTTTTTACCCAACTCTACAGTTCCCGTGGATTATTATGTGGAGTATAAAGATCCAAATACTTCTGACAACTCATTGTCTTTCACATGATGTAAATTAAATGCCAGTGATTCTGAATTTTATGAATGAATTGACATAACAAGCAACAACATGGAGGATGTACCTCTGTCTCAGAACACCTTGGTGGTTGAGTTGTCATGTTTCGTTTATGGTAAAAAATAAAATATCCAGCATGTGTAGGGGTATAAATGTGATTTTCTCTGTAATTCTAACATAACTTATCACTGATTACATCCCTGTTCACGCAGTTGTGGTGCACTGTTGGCGCTCTGTCTGTGTGTATGTATTGCCACGACTTCTGTGGAGCAAATGGTGTGAATTAAACACATTCATGTGAATTTGTCCCAACTCACAAAAAAGTGCTCAATTTTTGTAATCGGGCCCTGTATAAAACAGTCGCTGAGATCCATCCCAAAGGTTTCCTTCAGCACAGACGATGATAAGAGTAGCCTTTACACTAAAATGGGAAGCGGCATATTTTATGGGTTTATCCCCTGAGGGATTTTCGTAACAGAGTTGAACCAATCCCCAAGACATGCTGTTGTTTGCAAAACTAGAAACGACCCAAGTGTGCTGCTTCTTTAAATTAACAGTGCCTATTGATTAAACACACACTGCTGACATATGCTTGTATCCACAATGTTTCTGTAACTAAGCCATTTTATATCACGATGGGCTACAGACAAAGCAGTACGTGGAGGGGTATACTGGGCAGAAATTGATAAAAACATAAACCTGACATTGATTTTTGCTTCCATACTAATATAAATGGACCAACGGGGTTAGTGTCACGGCTCGAAAAAATACCACCTGCACAACTTCTGCAACGCTGGCTAACGTCAAATATTTCTTATTAACTTGCTGAAATGATTTGCCACCTTCAGCCCAGATAAAGACTTTGTGTCTTCAAACAGGCCTTTGATTTCAGCAGTGGGTAATCCCTGTTGGGTAGAGCGAGGCTTTATGTGGCGCTCAGATTGAGCCCGCTTCCTTCTGATTGCAGTGCCTGTGCATGTATTTTTTATTTTAGTGTTCTTTTGTTTTTCTTTCTATACATCACACATGCGATACATCTTTATCCTCATGGGGATGGGAGTTTTCCCCAGAGGCAGGGTAAAAACGGGGTATTGTTTTTCTGAGATAAAAATGATACTAATAAAGGCATTACTTGCTGTAATTCCATGGCAATATTTGTGCTGCTTGGTTTATTAAGAGCTATTATTGTAAATGTGGTAAGAGCTCCATGCACCAACCAGAGTGACGTTTAAGGCATTTTATCCATCTTGGCGGGGAAACGCATTAACCTTAAACTGATATTTAAATGTCAAGACAGTATGTGTGTGTGTGTGTGTGCGTGCGACGATATAGAAAATGTAACTCAATAGAGGCCTACCCTTTCCAGCTGCATATTATATCAGATTATGCAGTCAGAAATGACTGCATAATCTGCTTTTACAAATTACCAAACAGCTCCAGTAGCACCCGACCTCAACCTCCTCAATTATTCAGCAATGTTGTGTCTCACACAGCTGAAGACGAGGTATTTCCACTGCCAAACAAGCTTGTTTTTTAAGAATGTGCATGAGTAAAATATTTATATATATATATATATATATATATATATATATATATATAGTGAGTGTGTACACACATGAAGGTTCACATGCTGTTTGTATGCTCATGCTTCCCTGTGAACATGTGACGAGAGCAGTGCAGCTCTGCTTCTTGCGAGCAGAACCCTGGATTCAAGTCATTTTTATGCTCTAGAGATTTAGAGGAGCTGCTTTGCCATTTCTGCTTCAACTCCTGTAGCTCCTGTTCCTCTTTAAGACTCACTATTGTAAGGGGACAAGCTGTTACTTTATTTATTTATTTAGGAAATCCTTTATACAGAGAAAATAAGAAACATTAAAACAAATTTCACAGTTTTAGTATTATGAGTATTATGAGCCATTGTATGTGTCATTACTTTGATTGTGATTCCTATAAAGCCATTGCTATGATTGTTATTTCCCATGTGGGCGACAAGCCAAAAGACCATTTGGCAGCGTGGTGGCCTGTGTGCGTGTGCGTGTGCGTGTGTGAGGGAACACAGTTCTGGTCGAGTGGTCCGGACTCCTCCAGTCTCAGTAAAGCCAACTGGACCTCCAGTTGGCCACTGGGAACCCTGGATGAGACCAAGTTGACGTCCAAATGCTGATCCCTGCGCTGTGCTGTGGGAATGTGTTTACCTCAGTCTGTCCAAAAACTAAAAGTGAGCGTGTTCACATCCATCTTCACCCTGGTTCTGTCTTTGCTGAGTTCCCAACTTGTCCTCATGTTTGTGGACGTTTTTTACTGTAGTCCAAAAAGAAAAAGTGTGATCTGCAAAAAGCGATCACTCCAGGACCCGGTTCATGGTCAGACTCAAGAAAAACATACCCATGTGCACAGAATCTACATGTTAAGATGCTCATTGTGTTTGGCAGCAGAACAAATATAAGGGGGACCTGACACCAGATTCTATCCACAGTTGACTGATTTGTAGCACAGTTTTGGTTGCCAAATTAAAGTCCTTTGTTTTCAGTTTTAAGTGTGGTGAGGCTGATATAGTCCATAAATTAGCTTATCGCAGATCTATCTGCATCTGTGAATATGTTGATAAGTAGCGCCAAATTGCAGTACAGCACATAACAGATAGTTTCACTATGTTGCAGCTCTGACCACACCCACCAGTGATGTGACGGTGCCCTGGAGTACACGTCTGCATCACTGCAGCTGGAGGGAAGATGCTAAACCACTGGAGGTCAGCAAAAATGAGCTTTTCTGCTGCTGTTAAGTTGTTCCTTATTAAACAGTGACTCCATTATAAAGTTTGTCCAGCTGAGAGCACTGACAAGTTATTTTCCAACTGTACAATGTCCCGCTCCATACATACCTTGGTCACAATTGTTTCTTTATCACATTTTTTAAACTTTCAAACATTTGTATCGGTAACAGTCTCCAAAATCCAGAATGGGTCCGGCTATAAAGTTAAGTGCACTCATAGTGGCCAACGTCTGTATGGCATGAGTTCACATTCAGACAACAAAAAGGCAGCAGCAATGTTTCAGTGCACATTTGGAAAAGCACGTAGCAGCATCTCCCATCAACCTGTTGTGACATCAACCATTGTTTTTTGGTTATGCCATGTTCTGCACAAACTCAGTGACACAGACTGTAAGACAAATCAGACCACCCATCTTTGCTGGACGTTTAATCACTCGGGGAAGGAGCGACAGTGACCAAACATAAAACAACACCATGTGATACCAAATGCCTGGAACCGCAGCATCATTCAAGCTGCTTATCCAGACATCTTATCTCATTAAAGCACGTCATTTAGGATTCTGTCATTACAGGACAGGGTTTAAGAGCAGCTGGGATTGAAATCTTATCGTTTCCAAGGGTAAGATGTCAGATCTTGCCAACATCTCCTGAATTATCTCTCCTGAAAATCCTGAATTACCTCTCTAAAAATAGGACACAATCAAGCACAACCTAGCTGCGGTAGTGCTTAGCATCCGTTAGAAACACATCCGTGCTGAGATCCCAAGGTAAGACGCCGGGAGCAGGTGTAAACACTGTGTGACACACTAACAGACGCTAATCAGGAGAACTTCATGACACATACATGAGCTCCTACTTAGAAGGTTTGTCGCAGTGAAGACTGGGGTTTACTTTTGTGCGTTTGGTGCAAAGCTTTAGCAGCAGAAGCACTCATGCAAGCACCAGCACTGTATATCAATTTATTAATCACTTTTTAAAAGTAAGAGGAAGTTCTGTGTGTGGCGTCCAGTGAAAACCACATATCCTCCAAATATTTATTTGGTAACTTTATCTAATCAGGTCGTCTAATTGAGATCAAGAATTATTTTTTAAGAGAGACCAAGGAAACAGCACACTAGGACAACACATATAAAGCCAGACAATAATCAGGCAACATATACAATTAATTCAAACAAGTCGTCATCATTCATAGTCATAAAAACATCAGATTAAAAGATAGACGCATAGTACCTGAAACTAGTTCTAGCCGTGACAAGAACAGTGACAGTATACTGGATTTTAACCAAAACAAAGCTGAAATGACAAGCAGTGGTGGACGGTCATCCTCTTTATGTGAACATCAATGTCTGTTTCTTTCTCTGTGCTGTTTTTATTTTTCCTGAGCTGCTGGCACTTTTTTGCTGCGAGCAGATGTGGTGTTAAGAAGCCAGACTGAAGGGACTGCAGTGTCCCATTTATCTTAGCTGCTAAGAGAGCATGCTTACTCAGCAAACAGGGATGTATCAATTCACCAATCGGAATCAATACACCATAACGTCTAAGATGTTCAGACTGCTTCAACCCGGGCCGAAGCTGCGAGGGAGTCACAGCTGAAATGACGCAGGCCTCTTTGCACCACAAAGACTCGACAGAATCACCGATTTGCAATATTACCAAAGAGTAAGAAACACTGAAAAATCCAGAGTAAGGAGCCAAACTGGGTTTTAGATTTAAGTTGGAAACCATGATAAAGGTGTGGCAAAAGGCCCTTGGGTGAAACCTGCCGAGGTCACGGTGAAATATTCAGGCAGCGGCACTAATCTGGCAACCCATTCTGTGAGCCGGCGTGGTCTCGCTGCGGGAGAGAGAGGCTCCGCTTCCCCTCTGCAGCTGCAGCCAGCGGTAACACCAGCAACAAAAAGGTATCACAAATGTTCCTCCATGCTTCACTTGCCAACAGCTCTGCATGTGCAGAATCTATTACTGAGGCCAGTGCTTTTAGACACACAGCAGCAAGGCATTATTCACAAACATAGGCCTGTTGGAAAGTTGATTTTCTTGCTATTAATAGATAATAATAATAATACATTTATTTATATGGCACCTTTAAAAACAGAGTTTACAAAGTGCTTTGACAGACAAAGCAAAAACAGCATACTACGTAAAATAGCAGTAAAAGGTAAATAAATGAATAATAAATAAAGCGAAACAAAGGTAAGATAAAGTTTAAAGATGAATAAATACAAATAATTAAAACCAATCATTAACCTGTTCCGATCTGTGGAAAATATGCCTAAAATGGCTAAAACGTCTATCCAAGACATACCCAAAGTAAATTGAAAGGTGTTCTTGAAGCATTTGGAGTACATGCATGACCTTGGTGTCTTTTGAAAGGTAACACTTCCCCAACAGTCACAATCGCTCTAAGCTACTGGAACTGAGTGACATAATTTTGAACTCACTGAAATTAAAGGTTTCTACTTCCGCCTGAATATTTACTTCTAAATATATATCTGCAGGTGACTACAGCTGGGACTTATGAACTGGAAACCACAATGAGACTTTAGCTTGAACTCCCAGTTCAAATGCTATGACAATACCACAAAAAATTAATCTTTTACACATATTTTTTTGAGTGTATGTATAGGCGCTTCCATTACTGGACAGTTGGAGACTCCAAAAGGACCCTTCGTTGTGTATATAAGAGTCAAAACAAAGGTAGGTATAAAGCAAAGCCAGCAAACTATTTACAAAATATCATTCTAACAATAAAACTGCAAACTATTTACAAAATAACATTCTAACAATAAAACTGCAAACTATTTGCATGACCTTTTACATGTTATTAGCAATGTGCCACTCTCTGTAACAATCAGGGAAAACACACAAAAACACATGACAGAAGCAGTTCACAGCTTCACTTCACACCTCTGTGCCTGTGAAGG